>JAODUI010000001.1:9399097-9425533 GCA_027563995.1 Papilio gigon | reverse complement strand
CAACAGGAGCGCAAAATATACTGACAATGTCCACGACGTTTTCTTCAGCACTGTCGATGTTGTTCCGTTTCGCATTCGGCAGCGGCCCTACCGCCTGCGTGGGAACCAGTGTTGCTACACCGATCTACACGTGAGTTAAGCCGTTTTTGTTAGTAGTTTAGTGAAATGTCTCAAGAAAGTTTTAATAGTTTAACTAATATCGGTTGTTTCTTTTCTTCAGCAATTGTTGTTAAAAAAATTAGTTATCATTGGGTCCTCGTCTCTCGCTGCAACATCGCCGCGACGTGCAATTCAGTTAATCTTTCTCTTATTTGTAAAAATGTGGAATTAAAAAGCTTCATTGTAAACGGCACGGTTCGGAATATGCAATACGTCTGCAGGATCATTTATCTCACCAAAACTTCTTAGTGAGAAAATTTGCAAACGCTTAAACCAAAAGTTCTAAAATTCTTTTGGATTTACATAAAGCTCTCAAAAGTTTAGTTTAATTGATTTAATTCTCTTTTGTACTTTTAAACAGTAGGCAATGAAAGCTTAATTTACACTTTTTTGTTCTATATCCCGCGACCTTCGCTCTTATTAAGTAACTTACGAGCTTGCTTGAGAAAGGCCTTTCTTATCTATACTTGTACTTCCGAGAAATTCTTTTTCGAATCCCAATATTTTTCCTCTCTGAAGGCCGTCGTCGAGCAACAATGACATTCGCGCTGAATTGACTACTATTACTGTCAGTATAGAATCAATTGCTAAAGGGACTGCTCGCGTACACGACCTCCTAACCCTTCCGCCATAGACCTTAAGACCTAAATGCGAGTAGAGCGGGCGCCGTCAGCGATGTGCACATAGCGATAGAGCGCCGTTACTTATTGTTTAATTTGGCGGCGGCGGTAGTTTGCGAGTTCAATTACAATTAATCCATATTTACAGTGTGCGCTAAGCCTTGTTTGCCCGATGAGCTCTGTTTACCGAGACGGGATTACTCTGCGTTCCCACGCTGTAATATCCGCACACTGGCTGCGCTATAGACAATGAAATATTAATAACTTACCTTACACCTCCTAACACACTTGTGGTAAATTTAACTGTTGTATGCTCTTAAATAACTTTATGGCATTTAAAGTCGGCTACGTAGCTAAAGGAGTGTCGCCGGCTTTGCAGATGACACTTGGCAGAGTCATTAATACATAGAAGTCCAAACGTTGGATGAACCGCGAGGCATCGAGGAAGGTGTCAAGTCAACTCAAGTTACCGGTTTCGAGATTGTTTCCGCAAAACCTTCCTGTTTCTTTACTTGTGAATCATGTTCCTGCTTTCCTACCTCCTGCCTCGTACTTTGTAAGATTCTTAAAAAAAAGAGTTTCTATCAGTTACTATGTTTTAAGTCACCAAAAAAATAAATCATTAATTTTCATTGACAACCGTTTACGCAATTATTTTACCATTGTCCACCCCCTTTTGATACTCGAGGGACGTGATATTCAATATTATAATGTTTCATCTGCAGCAGTGACACGATTTGGATAATGCTTGTTTCTTAGAATATTTCGGTTGTTTAGCGAATAAAGACGTACAAAACTGGGCAATAGATGCAGTGTCACACTGGGCACACCGTCCAGCGCGGGGGCACTGCTGTTCCGGACTTTTATTTAATAACACACCGAAACACGTGGGCCAACATTAGGCCCGCACACTCTTATAAAACTAACAGTAAAATCTCGCGGCTAGTTTGCCTCCTCTTTTATAAAAAAAATCCTATTACATATTCAATTAACATTCACATTAAAAGGTTAACCCATTCACCGCCCAGATAAATATCAGTCTTCGGGCCCCCACAATCAGACAAAAAATTATACCTACTATAAACAGGGATGTTCAATAGTATATCGATGTTATTCGGCCCCTTTACTTGTCCACTTACTATTTCGTAGAAAGAAAGGAAACACATTTGTAGCCACACGTATTAGAAAAACACATTACATAAATATATCAGATAGACAATTAAGGAACAGTGTGGCAAAAGGCGCCAGCTCAGCGTGGGCAGGCGCGGGCTACACCCTCCCCGCGCTGGTTTTCAGCTGGCTCCTTTTCTCTCATCTAAATTTCAATATGAAAGGATAACTAACACAAACATGTAAGTAAGTATTACTTCAGTCCACGAAGGAAAGTTTCATTTTACAAAATAAATAAAATGTAAACAAAAAAGTAACGTACAATATATAAATAAATAAATGTAAAAACTAAAAACTGTATAAAATAGCATAATGTATAATACATAACATAATAACATAACATTATGCTAATTAAAGAACCTTGAGAACTAAGTTAATGAATTAACAAACAAAGTAATAATAATAAACATACAGCAAACTGTTTTTGTGAACAAAAGGTATCGTGCCATTGACAAAGAGTAAACAAACAAATGTTCCTACGAGTGCACTAAATTATTGATTAATCTGTGACTAACACGACCGTTTTACACTTTTTTAGCAAACACAGCACGCGCCCGAACTAGGCTCGACGGTGACGGCGATCGTAACACAATTTCGCTGCGGCGAACTTAAAGCGACCCCTGACTACTTATTTCGTACGGAGGTCTTCTAAATTTCATTCAGAGAGTAAACCTTACTTTGCTTCTTATATTTTTTAAAAATAATGACAGGTGTGGGAGCAATAACAAAAAGAGCATTTAAAGATATATAAAGATTTGTTGTTTTCCGCACAATACAATTAGTCTAAAAACGAATTTCGTAATGTTTATTTTTAGATGCTGTCCTATAGAGCGAACCTTGTCTGTGTCCACCACGCAACAACATCGCTCAATTTTTAAATTGTGATCGAACACAACGACTCGCACAACACAGACAGAATTTTCCATGAAGCGCCATTGGTTTATAACATCACAAGCGGTCGTATATTGCCGACATCGGCGCGGGGAGTCTGCAATATTCCTTAGTAAACACGAAGCTAGGAATAGCAATTGAAAATTCATTCCCTTAATTTTTTATACTTTATCCTCATCATACATATCAAAAATACTGTCGGATTATTCAGACATTGTCGCCGGCGGTCTGAAGTTTGCAATAACATTAAGTGTTTCAACTAACTTTCGACATTATTTATGGGTCGATCGATTAAGAGATCATGTTTTAATCAATTGTAAATGATTACTTCATTACCTATTTACAAATTCGGCACCTAAAGGTTTAAACGCAAATAATCACAACTCGAGTCCATCATTTATTTAATCAACGTGTAGTAAATGAAACCACGGCGTGAGGAGATGCTTTATTTCATCTAACAGGACCGAGTACACGTGCAGGAAGTAAAGTATTCTTACCGCTAGGGACAGGCGCTTACATCACTAAGTCAAATAAATATACATCAATCAAAGATCATATGGCACCAAGTTTTTAAAATGCTTTAAGGAACGCGCATTAAATATGTATAATATCAATAAAAATAGTGTTCGAGCGCAAAACACAATTGTACTCTTTTTATATTTAGTTGAATTATATTCAACGTAAAAATATCATCACTGGCAACACAATACAAATGAAATGCAAAAAATGGCACGACAATATACGCAACGAGTACGACTGTATCAATTATCTACCAGAAATCGGCGACAATATTTTGAGATCAATTAAAAATAAATTTTGATAAAGTGACATAACATGACGATTTCCTCTATGTTCATTTACAGTTCATTTTTTTATCACAAACAAAACAACGGAACCGGAATGAAGCAAACACAAAAATAACATCAGAGATAATATCATATGTTTATCCTAGAGACCCGCGCCGCCGCCCGCTGCAGCGGCACCGGCAGGGAGAGGGATTTCGGAATGTCAAGTTACTACTCTAATTTGCTAAACGAACCATTATCATTCATTCAGTATCATTCTCACTCAGAGAACCGATCCGTTCTTTCTTTAGGTGGTTTGTATCTTTGGCAATTGTTGTTCACCGTTCTCTCTACACTGACGTTTAATTACATGCAACAACTTTCCGATGCCTTCGTAGACCGCACCATCGGGTCTGATGTCCGCTGCTACCGCGGTTGGCAGCAACTGACCGACTATTATATGAGATTAACAATAGACACGTATGAGACAGGACAGTGTAAGAACACGATAGCGCATATCGATTGAAACACTAATTTCAAAGGTCAAGGGAGAGAACTACGACTGTAACGAAGGTGCTTATGCGGTTTTGTTCTGCTCGTACTGCAGCAGCTGCGGCAAGTTGCCGATCTGGATCTCGTGGATGTGCTTACCCGAGAAGTGCACGTAGTCGTGAGGCTTGGCGTCCACTGCACGCTTGCGCACTGCGGAAGAATAGACGTATAGATTCATCAGTTAACTCGACAGCAACAAGCTAAAGGAGCAGCCTCCAGGGAAATATCGGTAGGAAATGTTAACATGCGTGTGTACCGAGGCGGATGTTGTCGCGTTGCAGGCGGTAGGTAGGACGCGAGCGGCAGGAGGCGGGCAGGCCGGGCAGCGCCGCCAGGTCGCGAAGCGCGGGCAGCAGCGCGCGCAGGCCGGAACGCACGCGGCTCACGTCGAACTCGCCACCGCGCTCGATGCTCGCGATGAACGCGTCCGGCACCAGCACCATCTCCAGGTCCAGGTCCGTGATGAAGCAGCGCTCGTCATCCACGATGTCTAGCGGACAAACATTGTCATAGCTTTATATGTAAGTCATCAGTGTCCTATAATGTTATTTTTATTACAACTGCTCTTAAATAATTCATTGTAAAACGTCTTAAACAGAGTGTGTAATGTCAACATTCCATAAGTGCACTTACTGGTCAGGTTGTTGGTGAAGTCGTGTATGAAGTTGACTTGGTGTCCATTGTTGATCACAGAGATCTTCTCAGTCATGCCATCACGGTCGATGTCGAACTCCTCGCGCAGCTCGTTGAGCAGTCGCTCGGCGGTGGCGGCATCGCTGGTGCTTACCACGTGCAGCTCGGGCTCCGATGACCAGCGCAGCGGCATCACGCGGTAGTTTGACTCGATCAGGTGCGATCCCTGGTTCTGACATTTTACAATAAACCTTTTACTTTTATAATATCAAACAAACAAAGAATTGACATGACATTTCGACTTGCCAGCAAGGTCATATCAAACGCATATTTAAAGAGTAACCTGAAAATGGTATAATTCTAGCCATCTATAAATGATTAGGGCAGCAAATAAATAACTATAAATTTAATTATCAAGAACTTGAACATGTCCCCTGTTAAGTTGAATACATGTTTACCTTCAAATCAATAGGGATGGTGCAGTAGCCCTGGTACCGATGCAGGGAGGTGGTCTTGATGTACTGGCGGTAGATCAGGACGCTCATCGAAATGAACAAGATGAGCAGCATGGAGATGTTCATGAAGTGGAATATCATGACAACGAAGCGGCGCAGCGGCCCTGGCACCCGGTGACGTGGTGGCTCCGGAGACTCCGATAATGGTGGCACTGCCAACTTCGCCTAAACGAATAGACAAGTAATTTCTGGATTTATTTATTTGTTAACTTGTATTGACCATCCTTACCATATCTACATCAATAAATAATAAATGTATCAATTCTTGTGTTCATTTTGTTGTTATCATTCTTTTTGACTCATTTACGATAAATACTCTTAAAGAGTGGTATGAGGAAAACCGAAGCCGACGTGCCTTTATGCGAAGATGTGATTATGTTAAAGGAGTAAGAGATGTCAGTATAGCGCCAAATGAAAGTCGGGGTTTCTCGCTATGCCGGTAGATTACAGGCGTGAGTTGGATTGTTGTTGTTTTCTCTCTATGTAATATTACCAAAGCTTTTAAAAAGTAATCAATAATTAAGCTAACTATATAGGTCAAACGGACATATTGCCTAAGAGTTTGTTATCGATTTTTACCTGCGTCGTACAAATAGCATGAACTCATGGAATGCACAATGTTATTCAAAACGTTACATTTTAAAAACATACTAATTTAACAATGTGGTTAAGAATATATATTCAATTATACATAAAAGCGTTTAGTAAAAAATAAGAACATATTGCGCACTAATAAAACTTACCTCAGGGCAGGCCACTTCTTCAACCAATGGTAATTTGGCGATTTCATTTTTATTGGGAACAAAACAACCCCTTGGAAACACAGTCATAGTTACTTCTTAATACTTGACTGGCTAGGTAAGAAAATTTATTCAACTGATTTATAGACGACAACCGAATCAATCAATAATGTTGGAAGTAATGTCTGAAGTTAGCTCTACATTCCGTCGTATCTCGCCCAATCACCTAATCGATTGAATAGCAGATAATTTCACTCCACACTTTCCGTATTCCTATTTTCCACAAAGATGTTAACTTAATTTTTTTGATGTTAGACTTACAAGAAAATACGTCGCATCAATACGAAAAAAATAAAAATTAAGTCGTAAATCACTTTGTAGATAACAACATAAGCAAATACGTATAACTTTATTCAAAGACACGTAAATTTGTGTCTTTTTAACTCACTTAATGAATTAATAAAGTAATAACGCAAGAAACTTTTGTATCCCAAGATGGTTTTAAAAAAAATTTGATCAGCTTTATTAATCTCAATATTTAAAACAAGTAAAACTATTTCTAAACTTACGAATTTGTTAGGAAATTTGATGCCACCTCGCCAGTTCCTGCATGATCGAAATAAAAATTAGTCAGTTGTCTATGGTTTAGAAAAAAGTAAAGAAAAGAGAATTCAATTCAAGGTGGAAGGAAAACGGTTTGCTGTTGTAGAATATTCTTAAAAAGAGGTTAATGAATCATCACAGTATAGGGAGTGATTAAAACATGTTGGATTAGTTTGTTACAATTTTGTTTTAAGTTGATTCTTTGTTTAATTGTGTATTACGTCTGATCGTTAGTTCATCAAACTTACGTGCACAATAAAATGGCGACCGACCCAATGAAAAACCGCATGCATGTCTTTAAGAACACAGGAAAAGATGTCGATGTAAGTAAATTAATTGTTAACATGGTTAATAGATAAATTCGGTCACAAATATGAAAGTTAATTGACACCTCGTAAATTTTAGGAAATGCGGAGGCGGAGGAATGAAGTGACAGTAGAACTACGGAAAAATAAAAGAGAGGAAACTCTCCAGAAACGTCGAAATGTCCCTATCAGTGATTCTACAGACGAAGACGAAGTGGAACGGCCCACAAACATCGAGGAGTTAGTAATCAACGCTGCAAAAGCTGACAACATCGAGATACAATTGGCCGCAGTGCAACAATGCAGAAAACTATTGTCTTCAGACAAGAACCCTCCGATAGATGAACTCATCACAGCCGGCATTCTTCCCATACTAGTTCAGTGCCTCTCCCGAGCGGATAATCCTACTCTTCAGTTCGAGGCCGCTTGGGCTCTAACAAATATAGCCTCGGGCACCTCAGCACAGACCAACAAAGTGGTCCACGCAGGCGCCGTGCCATTATTCTTACAATTACTTATGTCACCACACGAAAATGTGTGCGAGCAAGCTGTGTGGGCATTAGGCAATATTATTGGTGATGGTCCAATGTTGAGAGACTTGGTGGTGGAGCTGGGAGTCGTCAAGCCACTGCTAAGCTTCATCAAGCCCATTATCCCCGTTTCGTTTCTGCGTAATGTGACCTGGGTCATTGTGAACCTGTGCAGGAGTAAGGACCCGCCGCCCCCAGTTAAGACTATTCAAGAAATTCTCCCAGCTCTTAATGTGCTTATTACACATTCAGATATAAATGTAAGTAATATTTTAAAATTCCTAACTAAGTTCTACTGTACATAATGAACTCTTCTTAAGAAAAAAACTTTCTGTTCTTCACAGATCGTTTGTTTTAATTGAAAGCCTAGAGTAAACTAGCTCAAATTCCATAAATGGAGGCTAAATTCATATTTAACTATGTAAAAATTGTGAGGTCAAGTGAACAAAAACAAGAAAAAATATTTTACCAAAAATATAATATTTAAGACCCAAGTGTAACATAGTGCAAATCTGTAGCTTCATAATGTTGTAAACTAGCTAAATAGGGTTGTTAAACCTTTTTATTTTAAATCCATGTTTGCAGCTTCTTGTTCATTGACAAAAAAAATGAATGGTAGTTGATTGCACATAAACAATTCAATCAGTTTATCTATTAATGTTATTTAATGTAAACTATCTTAGGAGACTGACAACTTCCTCATTGACCTTTAGCATGCAAAGCAATAATTTGTACATATTTGTGGAAATGATAGTGCAGAAGCCTATTTATAATTAAAAGATAGATTAATTATAGCACATTTTAGTTTTTCGTTTTGTTGTATACAAATAAAACTTTTTTACAGATTCTAGTCGACACAGTATGGGCAATCAGTTACCTTACTGATGGAGGCAATGAACAGATCCAAATGGTGATTGACTCAGGCATTGTGCCCAAGCTGATCCCCCTGCTGTCTCACAAAGAGATGAAGGCCCAGACTGCGGCACTCCGAGCGGTGGGCAACATTGTAACAGGCACTGACGAGCAGACCCAGGTGGTACTCAACTGCGATGCCCTGTCACACTTCCCTGCACTGCTGTCACACTCGGTAAGCTCAGGACAACTTTATCAGAACCGAGTGTGTATTTGTTATGTAATCAGTTGCCAACATTATTGATAAAATCAGTTTGATGTTGATACAAAGAAATCAACACTTGTAAAGTACTAAGTTGTGTTATTTTTTGTATATTTATTCGTTTTCTTTTTGTAGTGGAGTAGAAAATATAGTAAATAAAAATGAACTAATTGACAGAAAGAGAAGATATGCAAGGAGGCAGTGTGGTTCCTGTCCAATGTGACGGCCGGGAACAAGCAGCAGGTACAGGCGGTGATAGACGCGGGGCTCCTGCCCAAGATCGTGGAGAACCTAGGCAAGGGCGAGTTCCAGACGCAGAAGGAGGCGGCGTGGGCCGTCAGCAACCTAAGCATCAGCGGCACCAAGGAGCAGGTGGCGGCGCTCATCAACTGCGGCGTCATCCCGCCCTTCTGCAACCTGCTCAGCTGCAAGGACACGCAAGTTATTAGTGTAAGTGCACACCACCACCAGTGTAAGTGTTCACCAAATAGATAGTGGATGTTGATGGTAGAGAGATATTGACCGTGGCATGTCCAACTGATGCACTCATCAAAGTTTAATAGAGGATAAACAGAAGTAAAATATGACTTACTATTGACAAGTAACATACTGTGTAAGCTGACAGTTAGAGAAGTAACGAGGCTGTGTGTGTGCAGGTGGTGCTGGACGGGCTGAGCAACATGCTGAAGATGGCCGGGGACAATGTGGAGCAGGTGGCCAATATGATCGAGGAGTGCGGCGGCATCGACAAGATCGAGCAGCTGCAGGGCCACGAGAAGATGGAGATATACAAGATGGCCTACGACATCATCGAACAGTACTTCGCCGGAGAGGTCAGTGGCACACGACACGTTGACATTACAGCTGCCTGCTGCACGTGTTGCTTCCATGGTGAGGCCGGGGCGAGCCGGGTATCGTGGAAACGTAAAGTAAAACTCGGTAGAAATTTCACTTGTCTTTGCCATGCACAAATCTGTAAAACAACTGTCATGCTAGAGATGGCAATTTGTGTTGATCTTTTGAACGAATTTAATAAGACCGCTATTAGCAGAGAGCCCACACTCGGAATATGTTTTGTGTCAACTTTGGTTTGTTTTACTGAGTAACGTTGTGTGGTTGCGGCGCAGGAGGAGGACGCCAGCCTGGCGCCAGCGGCGGCGGACGCGGGCTTCCAGTTCGAGGCGGGCGCGGGCGCGCCGCACGCCGGCTTCCGCTTCTGAAGAGCGCCGCGTGATACATGAACTCTGATGTGATCTTTGGAAATTCTATTCTTTTTCACGATTGTGTTGATTTTATATATATCGTATGGATGACGACATTGTGAATAGCTTTAATATAATGCGACGGCGGCTAATGTAATCCGCTTACAGATTGTACGGCTTTTTTAATGTAACATAGTGGTTATGTTTCCATTTTTAACCTCTCACCTCCCCCCTCATACCCCGACGAGCCCCCGCCCCGCGCGCAGCCGGGCCCGCACACCGCGCTCCAAGGAATATGTTGTGAACCCGGTTGTATCTATATAACGTACCAATAAAACTGTCCAATACGAACCAAGCATTTTATTTATCAGCCAGCTCACGAGGCTGCGCCCAGCGAGCGTCACACTTTAGAGTATATAAAAGGCAGAACATCGCCGTTGTCTCCGCCGGAGGCTGCGTGCTTGCCCGCTGCTTTCTGCAATAATTGAATTATGTTTAGAGATCCGACGCGTCCGTCAACGTCGCCCCGACCTACTGTATTGTGATAAACATTTACAGCCTTGTGTTCGCACGCGTAGCACTTCGCGTTGCTGTAGGAGAGTTGCGAGGTATCTGCGGAGGCCTGCGAGCCCCGCGGCGCGCCTGCCACCTCGTGGTACCGCCCCACTTTGTTCTGAAAACTACAACACAGTAATGCAGTAAAACATTCCTAGAATATGTTACTTGTCTTATAATCGAAACAAAGTAGACATTAAGCATGTAATTGGCTGATATAGTCAGTTACTTGGGCGGTGGTTTGAGCCAGCGGTTGTCGAGGCGGGTGGTGGACATGACGGCGCCGAGCCGCTGCAGCAGAGTGAAGTTATCACGCACGACGCGCGCGCACCGCTCCGCCTCGCAGCGCTCGCGCCGCACCTTGTGCGCGACGTGCGGCCGCGCGCACGGCGCACTGCTGTCGATCACTGGCAGCGCCGACTTCACCTGAGACACCCAGAGACATTGCTGAGGAGTTCTATCACTTGCTACACTAACTTACAGAACGCACTAAAAAAATAAAGAAGATTATGATTCCGAGTTGCTGTTTCCGAGGATGATTACTAGTTCTGCAAAGCCCCCTAATTGACTCCTCGTCCCTTTCCGCCTACTTATTTTATCTTCTTATTTACTAAACATCAGGAACATTTTTGTACAGTTAGCTTCCCTTAAAAACGAGGCAAAATAGTGTTACATTGGGTTCTTACTTACCTTCAAACGATGGTCCTTGTACCTGCGGTCTTCCCACGGCTGTATTAACAGTTTATCTCTGCGAGACAACATTGTTCGTTTCTATCCAACTCAACACTGTCCGTCGATGCCTTGTATTATTTGATCAATACCAGTATTGCTAGGAGACATTGGCATAGCAACGTGACGACTTACGTAGAACTACATTAGAGATGGAATTAAATGAGAGCTGGGCGATTAGTAGTGAAGAGTACTGAATGAAATTGTGTTTTACTAAAAGTATAGACAAGTCAAAATATACGTGGACTTTTTGTCTTAGATTTGTGGAAGCATGTAGCCATGAAGTTTGTGGGTACTTTTCGTGAAGAGAAGTCGCGGAGAAGGTTGGTTTAACGAAAACACACTTTGCAAATTAATAAATAAATTATAATTGTTAAATATTAGACTGCACTTACAACTGTATCAATATCATGCTCGTTACATACAGACAATATACATTTGAAAACCTTACAACACTCGGTTACAGTACAAAACCCAACACAAACATCGCTTGAGCAATATCAAATAAAACAAATCAGTGAAGAGCTGGACCTACTCCGCCAGCGCACGTCGGCGGCGTCCGGTGGCGGCGCGGCGGGCGTGGCGCACACGGCACACACGTCCACGTGTGCACTGCGAGGGTCGCGCGCGTGGGAATGCAAGTCAGCTCGTTGTATGTTTTGGCAATGTCCATATTACATTAAATTCAAATAGCTATGTGCTATGCTATCGAACCGAGAATAGAAAATAAATAAATGCTTTGTACAACATCCATCACGAGGCTGCCCGACATATACACTTTTGTACAATTGTTGCAGTCGTTGCCTAAATATATATCATAGATAACCCTTTTCGAGACAAACACGTCGCCAAACCTCAAGTAATTTACTAAGGAATGCGTGAAATACGATCAATATAGTCAGATTGCTAAATCACTTAACATGTTAACTAAATGGAATTATCTAAATGTTGGTAGGATCATCTATAAGTATTTAGCAGTTTTCAAACAAATTTCGAGTTGTTGGTTCTGTACGTAATTATATTATTTGTGCACGTCCGATGCCGCGGCGTAACAAGGATGCATGCTATCATTTTCTAGGAAGACGTCCCTTTGCGTCGACTGCGTCGCCAAATCTTCGAGTATAACGCCTCGCGATGCTACCACGTCCCTAATAAACATGTTGTTACGATCAATTTTGCCTCGCATTTAATCTAGTTACAATATGGAGTATAAAACGTATCAAATACATCAAAAAGACCTAATAAACGGCCGGCCGCGTCGCTGGCGGGCCGCGCGGGGCCGCGCAGCGCGAGCGCCGGCGTCTAATTTACATCGATTGAAGACATCAAACGAGAACAGAGCCATATCACATGTGATTAATTGTAAACATTCACAAGGATGTTTCTCCCGCGCATCTTGGAATGTACACACCGCACAGTTGCGCCGCGCGCAGCGTGATCATTCCGAACAGGGAAAAACACCCTTAACGAACTATCATGCAGTGAATGCTACCCCCTTATGCTACCTTCCTCGTACAAATCTACACTTGGTGCATCAAAACATATCGCTCGAGCGTCGAAAAGAAAATGTTTATACAAAAATAAATTGTCCCATTATAGATATATAACCTATAGATATTTAATCCGAAGCATAAAAGTATACCCCGAGGTCTTTTGTTGTTTGTTGTCATTTACAATACAAAATGACATTTCAAAAATGGAGTCTCGACCAGTCGTCAAACTTGTAGCAAGCGCTCCGTGTATAGGTTATATATTTACGTGCCCTATTTAATTTTATTACTTTACTATAGGAGTGTCATTTACAAAAGTCCGGACACAGTAGAAGGCAAACACTTGAGACGGTTCTTGTTAATGCAAAGCGCGAGGACAAACTAAACCCAAGAGGGGGCGGCGGGGCCGCGGGGCCGCACATTCGCCGCACTGTCCGCAGTGAACACTAACTTGTATTACAAAACACTGCACTGGAAACTTAGGCGTCGCTATTTGTATTCATTTATATTAGGTTTAATTCTTTATTTATTAATTCTAATTTGTTAATACATTAACAAATAAGAGCGATGTGGGAAGCTGTCGTAGGCTTGTGACAACACGAGCACGCAGCGTGTCGCGGCGTGGCGCGTGCGGCGAGCGCGGCGGGCGCGATGCGGCGCATTGACTAGCGGCCGTCGCTCGACAGAAACCGGCGCCGTGACAATCCTGCCAACGCCATCAATTTATACAGGTGCTCTAATTTACAAAAAGCATTATTTATTTAAAGAACAAATCAAAAACTTTTCTGTTGAGTATTTTATTCTTTTTTTTTTTCAAATATGGTATAAAAAGTTTTGTAATACATCCAATGTACACCATTAGCTTCTTTATAGGAAATGTTTCAAACAGCGGCCTGTATAAACTGCGGACGTATATCACCAAAGGGAAGCTAATTCGTTGTTCCAATACACTAGAATTCGATACAAGTACAGTGGCGCGAGCTCCGCCCCTGCACAGCCAAACTCCTTCTTCCTCTCTCGTTGTTTCCTCTCCCCGGTTTTCTCCGAAATGACTTAAGACATAAACTTACCTAGCGCAGCATCACAACGTGCCCTACGCAACTTGTATACACGCGCACGTGCACGCTGCACGGGCCGCAGGTACCGAGCCGTCTAAACGTGATTTAAACTATATAAAAATCTTTTTTTTATCAATTACACTACATTACTTATAAGTGACTTACATAATATGATATAGAAATGGCTTTTATACTTGACCTATGGTATTGAATGCGATAAGAAGCCAATTTTTGGTTTATTACCTCGACCTAGTGAGCGCGGCCGACGCCAGCGTGCCCAGCCTACGCGACCACTCTACGCAGTGGGTACATTACTCGTTATCATTATTGTGATTACACAGTACGTTCTCGAATTCACTAAAACTCGAGGCGTAAATTTATCTAATAAATTTTATTCCGTAAACTGGTGATGGAGACACCGTCGCGCTGCAGTTCGCGTTCCCTGCTCCGGAAATGAAATTACTTCAAGCGCATTTCATACAAGGACAGACTTCATTCACAGACTAAACAATGATCGACAGACATGTCACACGTCACTACGTCGTGTGCACAACATATTGCCTATATGTTTTCACGAGACTCCGCATGCGGTGGTTGAGTGGGAAAGTAAGTTCATCGACAAGCAGTTTAGAATTGTCTACAGCGTGTAGTTAAGTATTGCGTGTCGCCATCTCGCGGTCGGTTTGTAACTTGGTGCATATTACAACAGAAGTAGTCAGTAACAGCAATGTCCGCGCCGAGAACGGTTGTAGGCCTTGAAATTATTTTTATATAATAACCTACATCACAAATGCGGTACATCATCGTGCTATGCGATAATTGATTTTATGAAAAAAAATTGCAACAGAAATGAATTTAGGAACATTTAGAAAAATGAAGTTTAAAAGCAAAAACTTTGAACTCCTTTTTAAGGAAATTGCCCGAATTGACGAAGGTTAGCCTTGAACCAGTTCAAGTAAAAAAGTGTGTCAAGATATATCTCAAACGAGAACAAAAAGACTCCGATCATGTATAATGTTAGCGTCTCGAACATTGGACGAGCGCTCGTTTAAATTATTGCGTTTCCCATGTTATTGTGTTAATACGGAGTAGCGTAGGTCAGCAATGCGCCACTCAAGCTATGCTCGCTGGTTGAACAGCCGTCAGCCGCCACTAAATCAATACAATGATGGTTACCGCTTACAGTTTAACAACTAAATACAATTACATAATACCTAACTTTAATCAGACTCTGTCGACAGCGGACCTACTCGCGTGCGCCGGCGCTGGGACTATATTTGGCTTAGTATAATCTGTAAGTGGCGATGTAGTTTTAATTACATTACTTTATTTCTAATGGAAGATTGAACACGCTTTGACAGCATGTTAATGTATAAATGTTTATGAACAAAAATGATACAAAAGCAAAAGTGACGTCAAAAAATACATAAAATCAATTAGTATAAAAGAAGTATATATAACCGGTGAGCGTGGAGAGCGGCCGCCGTGACACCTGGCGTACTGCTGTTTCAAATGTTCTAAGTGATTGATTACCGAATGTAGAGTTCATCTTTTTAGTTATACGATTTGCTACATTTCATGGGAGAGTAACTATGCGAGTATATGCTGGTGTATATGATAAAACGCAGGTAGTATTACACGTAGGTCGATGCCACACGAGCGCAGCGGCCGCCGCCGCGCACGTGTGGCATCGGCACTACATGCTGACCACGAGGGAAGCTAATTTACTTAGAAACACGATAACTGGAGGTTCGTACGTAATACATAAGGTTTCAATATAGGTATATGGTTCAAGTGGCATTCAATGTTCGTTGATTACCAATTGCACACGTTTCATTGTTACATGCGGGACATGAGAGCAGCGGCGAGCGCGTCGGGCGCGGCGGGCGGCGGGCGCGGCTCAGCACTGCGGCGCGGGGCGCGGCAGCGGGCGCACCAGGTACAGCTTCTCGCCCTGCTTGTTGGTGTAGATGGGTGCGCGCTGGTAGTGCGCCACGAGCTGGTCCAGCGTGGGGAACTTGCGCTGCCCGATGCAGTACAGGCTGCCCTCCACGTGCACGCGGAAGTGCTTGTTGCGCCCCGGGGCCTTCAGCGACACCGAGTAGTCGCCCACCTGCAGGATAACACAGACATAAACCTTTTAAAACAAGCGTGTCACGTTCGTGTGACATGTGTTGCAAAACGTCGAACATTCATTACAAGCATTGCCGCTGAGCCTGTTTATGTATAGTCAGTTGTTGGTGGCGGACTAACGTTGGTCTCGGAGTCTCGGATGAGGAAGTCGCCGTCGTGTCCGTGCTGGTCGAGCAGCGTGTCGCAGTGCATGCGCGTGATGGCGCCGTAGTACCAGGCGCGGCCGAGCGGGGCAGGGCCTGCGCCGCCCGCCGCCCCTGTGCCGCCCGCGCCCGCTCCCCGCCCGCCCTCGTTCGCCTCGCTGTGGACGTAACACGTAAAGAAAGTCAGTTACATGTATTGTCACAATAATAAAGAAAGTAGTAAGGGAGGCCAAAATAGCCGGTGGTGGGATCGTGCCCCAGAGCGACACTGACCAGTAGGGTTGCGTGAGGTAGTCTGCTAGCTCCTGCAGGTAATTGCGCGGCACGAGGCCGAGCTGGCCGCGCGAGTCGCGCGCACGGTACCACTCGGGGTCGGAGGGCGGCCGCTCCACGATCTCCAGCCGATCGCCCTTCTCGAACGACAGCTCCGCCTCGTTGTTGGACGTGAACGAGTACAGCGCCACCTGCCAACATCCCATGTCAACAGTCAACAACGTTAACTTCTGGCTCGAGCAGATGGTTGCAATGTTCAGATAGATTGCGCAGTTCTTAGTTCGCGAGTGGTAGTAGACGCTCACCACGATGTCTAAAACGTTCTCCGCCATCGCGTACGTGTGCACCGGGTCCTCGCTGTCGCCTTCCTCGCTTGTGTAATTCGATGGAAACCTAAAATAAAATACAACATTTTACTAAACAATAAGACATATCGATGCAGCAGAATATTCGTCAAAGCACTTAGTCTTGAAGTATTTAGAATCAAATGAGCCTTTTCAAGGTTCATAAAGGTTGTCATGTGCAGTTAGTACTGACCATCCCGTATGGCCCTGGTACTGCCCGCGCCACCAGCCATCGTTGCTCTTCTCCAGTATGAGTATCCTGGTGCCCTTGGTGAGAGATAGCTCGTCGGGCTGCTGCGCCTGGTAGTTGTACTTGACGACGGCGGTGCCGAGCGCGTCGGCGGGTTCCGCGCGCCGCCCGCCCGGCCCGGCGCCGCCCGCGTTTGGCGACTCTGGCCCGCCCCGCACCGGAGAGCTGTTCGATGGTAAGGTTTTCGAGCCCGAACCCTTTTTCACCTTCTTTTTTATACTGGGAATTTTAAAATAAATATAAATTAGACATTTGCCTGGTTTACCAAAGAAATATTACAACTAAATATGGCATAGACACCACGTACAGATACATTTCACTAATTTATTTAAAAAAAACACAGTTTCTCATAAAAACACTTAGCACAAGAGACGCCATGGCGACCACCAAGTTTCCTATCTTACGTTGTATTGTCTGCAATTAGTTCTAGTGTACCGTTTGTTTTCATTGCACCGTTTTGTAAATTGTTCAGTCACATGATACTGTACTGTAAGCTAGTGTTTATGAACAAGCCCATAATATTGTAATGATATCGAAAAGTGTGCTGACTTAGCAATCAGTCGCGCATAACAAATGCAGCCAAGGAGGCGTTATCGTGCGAGACCAATGCACGTCGCAGCGCGCACACGCAAGCAGCGCTGTGAGCTATGGGATGCATTAATAATTGTGCCGGCCCTGCCAACTAAACCACCAAGACCAATACACGTCCGGCGTCAGTCACAAAAACCAAGCCTGATCATTTTGGTAAAAATCAAGTGTATAAATGTATAAAGCAACTACGTGTGAAAATGTACGCGCATAGTTTACAACTATGCACACAATTAAAACCAGAGGGTGTATCCATCACGAGGTCAGTTGCCCTTTGAAATTCGAACCCCATTCTCGGCCCTTAATTAATTGCAGCCGGCGACTGTGCTCAAATTGTTTCAGAAGGCAGCGATATAACAATATGGCACATTTTAACTATGGATTACATATGGCTCTTCGGACACAGAGAAAACGCCGTAAGTACCAGAAGTGTAGTAGTGTGTAGTGTTCTTTAATAAGATGGTCGTTCATAACGCAAGTTCACCTGTCGAATAGCGAGGGCTTCTCTTTCTTGACGTAGTTGCTGGGCACGTAGCCGGACTGGCTGCGCGCGTTTTGCACGCGCCACCAGTGCTTGGAGTCGTCGAGCAGCAGGTAGCGCTCGTTCTTGCGCAGGTCCAGCTCCTGTGCGCCTTGCGCCGCGTAGTCGTACTTCGCCACCACGTAGCACACGTCATCCTAGACCAACAACAGCATATATACTAAATATTCCTATTAGAAAACACTATTAACAGTCACTTGTATTCGACGCGAGACTCAGGACGACGACCTTAAAACGCTAAAATGTTTTTTAGAATATACCTACCAAAGCAAAGTTAACGCTACGTGAATTTGAACTAGGTTTTCGCATTCGAAGGCTAACTGCTCGCCCACGCGGCCGCGGTGCCCTTATACTAAGTATACAAAACTGTAGTTGCAGATCAGATCGTTTTGATAGTATTCATATGACCAGAAGGAGAACCTCTGTGTCCTTACCCTTAACCTTATATTTGGTGTAATTACAAAGTTTCCGTGTAGTCCGAGCGGAGTATCTAGTGCAGAAGGTCGCGGGAGACAGCGCGCCGCAGGAGGAAGGTCAATCGTCCCAAATTAATCTATTACAGAGTCCGAGCCGACCGACGTCGCTACAGCACTGTCGCGTACACACACGTCTTAAATAATTTATAATACGACGGTCAGGCGGCAGCAAAACGTTAAGATTGCTTTATGGTTTTTATTGCTACCTCGATATATGTAAATGAAAGAAATAATTTAGCTTTCCCCGCGATGTAAACATAAGATCACTAACAATATTTAGGCTTCGCTAAAATATGAATAATGTGAATTAATAAAAAATATTGGTAATAGTTTAGCGCAAAAAAACAGTTTCAAAACGAGATTATAGATAAAGTTGAAATTTCGCACACAAGGGTACCATAGACAACAGTTAAAAAATTGTCACATCCGGCTTCATCCAGTCGACTAGGCCCACCGGGAAACAACAATTAACATTATACGAGCGCTTACAAAATACTTCCCACCATCAGGGACTGGCGTAGATCCAGAAGGAATCTTGTGAAACATATTTTTCTAGACATTTCGTCATCGTTCATGCCAACAGGAATCTCATCACCACTTAA
Organism: Papilio gigon; assembly: GCA_027563995.1. Classification (NCBI taxonomy): domain Eukaryota; kingdom Metazoa; phylum Arthropoda; class Insecta; order Lepidoptera; family Papilionidae; genus Papilio; species Papilio gigon. The sequence goes on along the minus strand of JAODUI010000001.1, from coordinate 9,406,532 downwards.
TTGGTGTCCTACTTCAAACTTGCGATACGTTATGCGTGAAATAAGTACCATCATGTCTGATATTAAGCCACGAGTAAAGGGCATTAGGGCCGTTGGGCATTTCGGCAAATGACGAACAATTCCCGGCCCGAACAATACCGTGACCATACACGAACTTGCAGAGATTGCATTTTCTATTCGGTCGTCAAGAACTTTCAATAATATGATTGTCATTCAACGCGATCCTGGTTTTGATAAAGAAATTAAATTAAAAGTATAGTCCTTGTTGAATCTTCGTCATTCGGAGGCTCAGTTGTTAATTTTTCTAGCAAAATTAATTAACAGACAAGCAGCGCGCAGTGAAATCGCTCTCGAAGGCCACACTCAATGCATATTTACATTCTGCACAAAGTAAACGCGTTCAATATCATTATAAAATATTACGTGGAGGTAGTGCATGATATAAGAACGGGGCGACGACTAGTTCTAGAGTAGTCAATTTTCCAGTCCATCAATCCAGACGGAGAATTAGGAGAACAATTTTTTGCTAATCACATGTTGGAACATGCAAACACCAGATGTCTTATCGCTATGGTGATGTCCCAAGAAATATGCATACAATTATGGCATTGTCTTTTAAAGGGTAACTAGAGTTATGAATCGCAGTTACCCTTTACCACAACCCGCCTAGACTACACCAAAAATCGGTCAAATATTGAATGGAATACTTTTTACATCATCATCACGCGTGACCGCAAAACCTGCGCACAAATATTCCCTATTTGAGTTGGTTAAATAGAAAATCCATGAATCATTTTAAAAGGAAATAATTTCATCATATCCTATTAGATCAAGAAGCCGTGTGAACGACGACGTTTCTTATCATTTGAAAACTAAACGACAGCTCAATTCGCAGATGTCTTCTGGTCTAAATTCGTAAGCTTTTGACGGCGTTAATATTAACGACCGAGTGTGAGAAATCAAGTGACCACATATCCTTGCGAGGAAGCAAAACAATCGCAAGTTGGAGTGCGCCGCGCCGCGCCTGCGCGGATAATTTAGTATGCATAGAAAAAAATAATGTCGTGCTGGAGGAGGACAACAAATACATCAATAATACTTCCACAGCTAAGTTTGAACATAAGGACTGGTAATTTGATAACACTTCAAACATAAAAACTTATTTTTACTAGATTGTTGGCAGTTCTCTATATTTTGGGGTTTGACATCATCACTGTCCTTTTCTGGAGTATCAAGAGATGTGACTATCGTAATATATTAATTCGGGGGCGCCGCAGCCCCTGTCGAGGACAGCTTTTTACTTGATTTCTGATGATTGAATTCTTATCTCTAATCAATCTCATATGATGCAATTGCTAGGTGTTTTTGTATTTGGGCCTGGTTGTGCAACAGTAAAACATAGTGTACTGTGTAGCCTCACAATGTTATATAATTGTCTCATGGCTTGTTATATAACATGATATCTAGCACATACTACATCTTGATTTCTATGTTCTGTGTTCTATGTTATGCATTCTGTGTTTTCCTCAACTTTTAATTTTTCTGTGTAACTAATTCACATGTCCACTACACTATGAATGAAATTAATTAAAAACTCTGAACATCTTAAAAAGCTTTTCAAACACAGTGTAAGGAAAACAAGGTACCAATTTTACCTAACTCAGTGTAGGATAGCACTGGCTAAGCAGTTTTCAAGTAGACCAATTACAAAAATGTTAAAATATTGTTGCTTTGGTTAACAATATAATCTACATTAATCATAAAATTAAATTTATATGATTTTAATGCCAGTAGCTCAAAAATCTTCATTCATGGTAGTGGATAACAAGTCCAAGGTTCTATTTCACAACTAGATCTGAGCAAAGATTATACTGGTTCCTTAATGCCTCGCTGCCTTTAATACCTATGTTATTTTCATACAATAGTTATTTCAGTTTGGGGAATTACTATACTTATGTAAAGTATAGAGAGAAAGCTTACTAGAACAAATATACTGCAACTTGTCTAACTAGACTAAACTAGGAAATAAAATTGCACCAAATAACAACAATAGTGTATATTGTTAGTAGATTATGTTTGTTCACATTTCTATTTCATCTTGCAAACAAATGTTCAGTAGTCATAGTTCCACTTGAAACTCTAGTAGAGAACACATTGTCTTCCCCATGCTTACTAATATTAGAAATGCAAAAGTTTAGACAAATGAGTAATGTCACTTAGCAGTTAATTTTAAAACTGCTGAACAGATCTGGATAACATTTGGCACAGAGATAGCCTACTGTTTGGAGTAGCATAGTGGCCACTAATTAAGTTTGTTTTCTAATTCTGTGCAGATAAAGTCATGAGCACAACCTAGGTCTGTATAAAAGGAGTGATAACAATATATTTGTACAGGTAGGAACTCATGGTAAAATGCATGTTCTGTACACATATTGTGATGCATACAGAAGTTAATGTTATCAAGCTTCTTGATAAGCTTGTTAGAATCTGACCCCGTATCAGAAGTTTATGTGATCACATCACATTGGATTCATCAACAAGCAATTTGAAGATTACTTAGAGTTAATACCTTCATCATCACATTGTTTTTAATTCACCGCAATTTGAAGATGTGATGGTGGGAGTCCATACAAATCCAGTTATATTTTCTTATCTAGTTTTTGAGAATTTTTTTTACGAGACTTCATAAGAGATATAACTCTTTCAAGCCAACATTGATACATCCAATCCATTAGGATTACAAGCTGTAAGAAGTAAAATAAATTTTGTCAGCACACATTTAGCAATAGAACTAAATCTGAGACAGGCGCTGTATGTGTAAGTTGTATATACAATTTACAATAACACAATTCACTTTGTGACTCACAATATCAATGATGCAGAATTAATATTCAATTTAAATTAGCTATGTACACTACACTTGCAAACTTGCTCAAAGTGCTGCTTATTAATTTCGATTACTATATTTGAACATTTTTTTAAATAATGTACTCTCATGTTTATGGCTCTACATTATTTTGTATAAAAGTCAACCCTACCTACTAAGTCTGAAGCTTAAGACTATATTGTTGGCAGCAAAGAGATCAGAAGTTCAAATTGGTTTTGAAAGTAGTACCTGGGCATTCTTCCCGTGCCTAGCATTAGCCATGGCGTGCGGCGCCGGCAGCGGCTTGTTCGCCCACACCGAGTCAGCGGCGCGCACCGACCGCGTCTCCAGCATGACCCCCCCTGGGATCCCTGGCGCCGCACCCCCGCCGCTAGCTCACTGTTCCATCGCGAAACTGCACTGCACTGCACTGCACCACAATGCACCACAACACTGATTCTCGTTTTGCTCGGGAATGCGTTCCACCGACACAAGAACCTTTCTGAATCTCACAACACTTATTGTCAAACGTGCGAAAATCCGATCGAAAGCTATTTAGCAAGCAGCGGATAGAGGTGCATGGGGATTGATCACTTCGGCACTGGCAAATAATTATTCATCACTTAATTATTAACGCAGTCACTTTATTTACAGAGTATTGTATAATAATAGTCTAATTCTTTCAGAATAATGCTGCATTTGTGAAAATTTATAAAAATTTCACATTAGTCGGTGGGGCCGCGACGAATCAATAGACAAAAGAAAGGATTTATTTTTATTAGTACTCGTACCATGGACAATACTGCAAACCGGTCCCAGAAACATAAGTTTCGTATGATTTTTTTGCTTATTATTTTTTGAATGTTTCTTATACTAGTACTATTTATATAGTACATAATATAATATAATATGATACATAAATAATTGAGATAAAAATTCAACGAAGACTTCAGTTTATCGCCGAGTTTGGAATTCGAAGCAGTAGACAATTTTGTGTGTGGCTTTGAGAAAAATTTGTAGTTGCTATCCAATCAAATTTTAATCTGTACCTGTCACGTCTACTGGCAACTGGATATGGTTACGTTTTCTTCGACATTTTATTACAATTTCTTCGCTCAGTTTCGCTGAATTTTTCGTTTTTTAATCCTTAATGTCTCAATGGTTCCAAAAAAAATAATAAGTGAAAATGTCTGACTCGGAAGGGAGTAATTTTTCAGGCAGCGGTTCGGACGCAGCCAGTGTGGTGTCTCATAGATCTCGAAGAAGTGCTGCATCAAATCGGTCTATATCCCGGTCGCGGTCGCGATCACGCTCTGGGAGTCGGAGTCCCTCCAGGAGTCCCTCTAGGTCACGCTCGAGGTCGCGTTCCCGTTCACGATCTAGGTTTATAATTTTAGCTTACAGATTCTCAAAATGCCAACTCACAATGTTGGAAGTAATTAAACAGTGACCTGACAATGTTATATATTCACCAGGAGCCGCTCCGCTGCATCTGATGGCAGTCGCAATAGAGACGACGAAGCTAAAGAAGTCTCTGGCGACGAAGATGTCGAGGTAATAAATTCAATTATGTATTTGTGTTTACCCGGCAGAATAGAATAGGGCCACCCCACTCATCCCATGGGTGTCGTAAAAGGCGATAAAGGGAAATAGGTTCTTCAGAACCTGATAGCTGCATAACATCCGCACGGCCTCTTCCTCGGAGAGCATGAGCACCTCTATGGGGAAGTAGTAGAATTGAAATAGCTCAACAACAGCATTCCCGAAGAGGGTTGAGGAAGCAGACGGCCGGTCGTAAAAAGTTTAGCCAAAACTATTTACAATATGGTCGGTAATATATCAGGGAGCGACAATGCTAGGGCGTTCCCCCCAGGCGACGCGCAGGTGCATCACCCGGCACCTGTGGGAAATGGACAAGGGTTGTTGCATCAGGGACGGGTGCAACGTAAGAAGCGAGTCCGGGACGTAAGAGTGAGGATAGTGAGTTGGAATGTAGGAACAATGACTGGAAGAGCGCGTGAGTTAACCGATGTTTTAGAAAGAAGAAGAATAAATGTAGCTTGTCTGCAAGAAACGAAGTGGAAGGGTATGAAAGCAAGAGAAATTGGGGCGGGATATAAATTTTACTATTGCGGGGAGGATGGTAGAAAGAATGGAGTGGGTATAGTGCTGGATAGCGAAATGAAAAAATGCATAATAGATGTTAAAAGAGTGAATGGTAGATTGATAGCTGTTAAATTGTTACTTGAGAATATGAAAATGAATGTTATAAGTGTGTATGCACCGCAGACTGGATGTGACGATGTAGTGAAAGATCAGTTTTGGAAGGATTTTGATGCGCTGATTGTCAGTATACCAACTGGGGAAGAAATTTTTATTGGAGGAGATTTTAATGGACATGTAGGAAGAATGAATGAAAGATATGAAAGAGTGCACGGTGGGTGGGGTTTTGGAGATCGAAACCAGGAAGGCGAAAGTTTATTGCAGGCGGCCTTGGCTTTTGACCTTGCCATTGCCAATACATTTTTCCAGAAAAGGGAGCAACACTTAATTACATACCAAAGTGGGACACATAAAACACAAATCGATTATTTCTTAATCAAACGCAATAGACTAAATATAATTAAAGATTGTAAAATAATACCAGGTGAGGCCCTAGTCTCCCAACACAGACTTCTGCTATTAGAGATTAAACTAGTAGTTCAGGCGACTCAAAATAAAACAAGACCTACACCTAAAACTAAATGGTATATGTTAGATAAGATTGAGTGTGCAAAGGAATTCCAGGAGAGAATGTTTGATGAAATTACGGAACTGCAAAAGAATATGAATGCTAAATCAGTGAATGTATGTTGGAATGAAATTGCTACGTGTATAAGGCGTGTGGCGAAGGATGTTTTAGGAGAAACTAAAGGTAAGGGAAATATAGATAAAGAGACATGGTGGTGGAATGAAGAAGTGCAAAATATTTTGAAAGAAAAGAAGAATGCTTTCAAGGAATGGAAGAATGTTCAAGATATGAATGATGATATGAAAGAAGTTAAAAAGAGGATATATATGGAATGTAAGAAAAATGCTAAAAGAGTTGTCGCTTCGGCAAGGGCCAAAGTACAGGGAGATCTTTACCAGAGATTGGAAAGTCCTCATGGCCAGAAAGATCTTTATAGGTTGGCGAGAGCGAGAGAGAAGAATGCAAGAGACATAATACATGTTAAATGCATGAAAGATGAGAAAGGAATTGTTTTGACGAATGATGAGGCTATAAAAGATCGATGGAAGGAATATTATGAAAAATTAATGAATGAGGAGAATAATTGGCATGGTGTTCTCCGTAGAGCACCGATAAACATGACAGTTGTAAAAGAGATTACTGTAGATGAGGTTAAAGTGGCTGTACAAGGAATGAAGAATGGTAAGGCAGTTGGGCCAGATGGCATACCAGCTGAAGTGTGGAAGGTTTTAAATGTAGATGGATGGGAATGGCTAGCCTTATTCTTTAACAAGTTGTTACATGAGGAGGCGATTCCGGAGGAATGGTGTAACAGTTCACTGGTGCCCATTTTTAAAAACAAGGGTGATGTACAGGACTGTAACAACTATAGAGGAATAAAGCTCATGTCACATAGTATGAAAATTTGGGAGAAAGTGATAGAAAGACGAATAAGAGTAGAAAGCAAGGTATCACGGAACCAATTTGGGTTTATGCCTGGGCGTGGAACAACGGATGCCATATTCGCATTGCGCCAATTATGTGAAAAATACAGGCGAGCGCACAGAAACCTGCATATGGTATTTGTTGACCTGGAAAAGGCATACGATAGGGTGCCCCGTGATGTTCTGTGGTGGGCTATGGAAGAGAAGGGAGTGCCTGGGACGTACGTACAACTTGTACGTGCTATGTATGAAAGAGCGAATACGCATGTCCGGTCTGTAGCCGGAGTAACCGACAAGTTCAGTGTGACTGTGGGCTTACACCAGGGATCGGCTTTAAGTCCTTATCTGTTCCTCCTAGTGATGGATGCATTGACATCAGACATACAGGGGGAGGCACCCTGGTGCATGCTCTTCGCGGACGACATTGTCCTTGTTGGAGAAGATGTTTTTGAGGTCCAGAGTAGGCTGGAAAAATGGCAGGATAGACTGGAGAGTGTCGGACTAAAGATTAGCAGAACCAAAACCGAGCACCTGTTCTGCGACTTTGGTGGCACATCCGGTTTTTCTCCTATTGCCTTAGACGGTGTACCCCTTCCAGTTTGCTCCAATTTCCGGTACCTCGGATCATTGATTCAAAACGATGGTAATATAGACCGAGACGTGCAAAATAGAATAAATGCGGGATGGATAAAATGGCGACAGGTCACAGGAACAACTTGTGACCCACGAATGCCCCTTAAAATTAAAGGGAAAATATACAAAACCGTCATAAGACCTGTCGTAATGTATGGTTCTGAGTGTTGGGCAATCAAAGAGATGGATGGAAAGAGAGTACATGCGATGGAGATGCGAATGTTGAGATGGATGTGTGGAGTGACAAGAAGTGATAAGATACGAAACAATTATATCAGAGGA
>JAODUI010000001.1:9385757-9398997 GCA_027563995.1 Papilio gigon | reverse complement strand
TGGGTCGAGGTAGACCTAAGAAAAGATGGATGGATTGCGTGAAGGATGACATGAGTAAGAAAGGGGTAACCGATGAGGTGACGGCTGATAGGCGAGACTGGAAGAGAAGAACATGTTGTGCCGACCCTACATAAAGTGGGACCAGGGAAGGAAAAAGAAGATTTGTGTTTCATTGCATTGCAGTATGGTTTCCTTCTAGTTCTAATTTTGTATTTTTACATTATGAATTTGTTTGTCTTTAGAAATATAACTTTATTTTTCATGTGAAGTGAAAGTGTTGAACACTCATGTACAATAACAGAGGTTATATTTTGTGAAATTACTTTTCTTCATTGACATGATCAAATAATAAAATGGATGTTTCATTGCTACAGGATGAGCAGGAACCTGAAGGTGAGGATCTGGTAGACTCTGAAGAGTATGATGAAGACGAGGAAGAAGAAAGACGGAGAAAGAAGCGAAAGAAGGACAGTCGGTATGGGGGTTTCATCATTGATGAAGCTGAGGTAACTCTCACAACAAACTTTTACAAGTACAAACAAAGTTTTATTTTCAATATGTACAATGTTTATTTTATTTTTTATATGTTGGTGACAGGTGGATGATGAGGTTGATGAAGATGATGAATGGGAAGAGGGTGCCCAAGAAATGGGTATTGTGGGGAATGAAGTGGATGAAATAGGTCCAACAGCTCGGGAGATCGAGGGTCGGCGCCGGGGAACAAACTTGTGGGACTCACAAAAAGAAGAGGAAATTGAAGAATATTTAAGGAACAAATATGCAGATGAATCTGCGGCTTTGCGCCACTTTGGAGAGGGCGGTGAGGAAATGTCTGATGAGATCACGCAGCAGACCCTGTTGCCAGGAATCAAAGATCCCAACTTGTGGATGGTTAAATGCCATATTGGGGAAGAAAAGGCAACAGTTTTACTCCTCATGAGAAAGTTTATTGCCTACAAAAATTCAGAAGAGCCTTTCCAGATTAAATCGGTTGTTGCTCCCGAAGGTGTTAAAGGTTATGTGTATATAGAAGCTTACAAACAAACACATGTTAAGGCCATTATAAATAATGTCAGTGCCTTAAAAATAGGCACGTGGAAACAGGACATGGTACCAATTAAGGAAATGACAGATGTCCTAAGAGTGGTCAAAGAGCAGTCCGGTTTAAAGCCAAAGCAATGGGTCAGGTTAAAGAGAGGACTATACAAAGACGACATAGCGCAAGTAGACTATGTGGATCTCGCCCAAAATCAAGTTCATTTAAAGTTACTACCGAGAATTGACTACACGCGACTCCGAGGTGCCCTGCGCACGGTCCAGAGTGAAAGCGAAGCGGCCAAACGGAAAAAGAAGCGCCGTCCGGCGGCGAAGCCTTTCGATCCCGAAGCGATACGCGCCATCGGCGGCGAGGTCACCTCCGACGGCGACTTCCTTATATTCGAGGGGAACAGATATTCGAGAAAAGGTTTCTTGTACAAGAACTTTACCATGTCAGCTATCTTGGCGGAGGGCGTCAAGCCGTCTCTGACCGAGTTGGAAAGATTTGAGGAACAACCAGAGGGTATCGACATAGAGCTGGCGGCGCCGGCCAAAGATGATCCGACAAGTTTGCATTCATTTTCGATGGGCGATAACGTCGAGGTGTGTTCTGGGGACCTCGCCAATTTACAAGCGAAGATCATCGCTATTGACGGCTCAATGATCACGGTGATGCCGAAACATGACGCTCTAAAGGATCCCCTCGTGTTCAAGCCCAACGAGCTGCGAAAGTACTTCAAGCAGGGCGACCACGTGAAGGTACTGGCGGGCCGGTACGAGGGTGACACGGGCCTGATCGTTAGAGTGGAACCGCACCGGGTCGTGCTCGTCTCGGACCTAACTATGCACGAGCTGGAGGTGCTGCCCAGAGATCTTCAGCTGTGCTCGGACATGGCGACCGGTGTAGATTCTCTGGGCCAGTTCCAGTGGGGCGACATGGTCCAGCTGGATCCCCAGACAGTAGGAGTAATCGTTAGGCTAGAGAAAGAAAACTTCCACGTTTTAGGTATGCAAGGAAAAGTCATTGAATGTAAACCTCAGGCGCTGCAGAAACGTCGCGAAAATAGATTCACGACGGCGCTCGATTCGGAGCACAATTCCATCCAGAAGAAGGATATCGTTAAGGTGATCGACGGGCCGCACGCTGGCCGCGAGGGAGAGATCAAGCACCTGTACCGGAACTTCGCGTTCCTGCAGTCACGCATGTACCTCGACAACGGCGGCATCTTCGTGTGCAAGTCGCGGCACCTGCAATTGGCTGGCGGTGCCAAAAACGCAGGCGCGGCCAATGCCTTAGCGCTCGGCTTCATGTCACCGCGCATACAGTCCCCCATGCACCCGTCGGCCCGCGGCGGCGGAGCGCGGGGGCGCGGGCGCGGCGGCCGCGGCGCTGTTGCCCGCGACCGGGAGCTGCTGGGCCTCACGATCAAAATCACCGGCGGGCCGTATAAGGGTAACGTGGGCATCGTGAAGGACGCGACGGGCAGCACGGCGCGCGTCGAGCTGCACACCATGTGCCAGACGATATCCGTGGACCGCGGGCACATCGCGGCCGCGGGCGCGGGCGCGCGCGGCGGCGCCTCCAGCTACTCTCGCACGCCGGTGCGCATGACCGGCTCGCACACGCCCACCTACCGCGAGACCGGCATCAAAACGCCGATGCATGGCTCTCAGACGCCCATCTACGAGTCGGGCGCGCGCACTCCGCACTACGGATCCGCAACTCCCTCTCACGAGGGCGGGCGAACGCCAGCGCACGGCGTCTGGGACCCCACAGTGTCGGCGACGCCGGCACGACCCGACTTCGAGTTCGAGGAGGGCGCTGGGCCGGCTTACGAGTCGAGCTCGTATGGACAGGGCCCGTTCACGCCGCAGACGCCGGGCACCATGTACGGCTCAGACCACTCGTACAGTCCTTACCGGCCGAGCCCCAGTCCGGCCGGCTTCCCCGCGGGCTACCTGGGCGCGCCCAGCCCTGCCGACTACTCGCCCAGCTCACCGTCCTACGCGCCCGCCACGCCCGCCGCGCCCGGTACGCCCGCGCCTGCGCCCGACTGGCACACCACCGACCTCGAGGTAGGTTATCTCTATATCACTAATGATGTTGTAAAAGCTGTCGGTTACTGTGTATTTTATATTTTGTGTGTATTATTGCAGGTGCGCGTGACGGGGCTGGCGGAGGAGGCACTGCGCGGGCAGGCGGGCGTGTTGCGCGCCGTGGCGGGCGCCGCCTGCAGCGTGTTCCTGCCGCACGACGACCGCGTCGTCACGCTGCCCGCCGCGCACCTCGCGCCCGTCGTGCCACAGTCCGGCGACAGGGTCAAGGTTACTAATGGACCGCGTCACTTACTGTCATACTTTTGAAGGTGGTGAATTGTATGTGGAAATTCCTAAAAAATACAATTTTGTATACTCCAGGTGATCGCGGGCGAGGACCGCGAGGCGGTCGGGCAGCTGATCTCCATCGAGAACCAGGAGGGCGTCGTCAAGTTTGGCTCCGACGACATCAAGATCATGCAGCTGCGACACCTGTGCAAGATGAGCGCCGCGTAGCGCAGCCCCGCCTGAGGGCTCCCCGCGCACTACGCCGCGGGCACCCACGGTCCCATCTTGTAATGTATTTTGTACATTGAGAGACTATGAATGAATGATCCCGCGGTCATAGCGGTGTGGACAGAAATAGCAAAAGTCCTTGCTCTTTTTTGTATTCTGTGACCCGTTCTAAAATAAACCATATGAACTGGTAAACTGGGAAAAGTTCTTTTCATGGTTCTTGGCAACGAGTACGGGTTCGCTGAAACAAACTGGACTCCTCCTCTCTTTTGTTACGGAACAGCTTTCCAATGCATTGCTTCCGCTGCGGTGTGATTATTCCACCTCGCGCGATGAGTGCTGAGAAAACTTCACACTTTAACTATAACAATTGTTTGTGCAACTTATGTTTACTTTGGCGCAGTGAGCTGATTTCGTTTATTTATTACAATGTAACAACCTCAGCAGAGCGTCGTTAGGTACAGTTATATTGACGTGGTAATTGTAACTTGTTTATATTTACTCAAATAAACTCTTAGTTTATATGCTGTGTTTCATGAAATCATTTTACACTCGATCTATTTTAGCGAGGCAGATGACAGAGGTCCATGTCCAAGAGCGGCACAAGGTCATCTGCGCGCTGCGTGGTGTCCCCCCTCATCCCTTAATCCCCGTTGCAGCTAACATTGTTTTTAGAGTCGCTAAGATAATTGCAATCTCACGAGTAGTTACAGAGTGGACGCGAGGACCATTTGCCTTTCAATTAACATCGCCAGTAGCTATAGTCCCAAGTGACAAACTAGACAACCCCGAACTCTGCCGGTAGTGTTTTTTTTGTTTCGCGATGCCTCTTCTACACGTTGCCGTTGTAGGTCACACACACACCTTGGTATAGGTTCCGTCGTGTAAATAAGAGACGATGTTGATTTTATTAACATTTATTGAATAAATAATACAAAGTTGGTTTCCGGATCAATTTTTGTTTATTAATTTCAAATGCAAATTAAAAATGACCAACAAGTCCCGCGCATGCGCGAAACGTTGATCAGGCACGTTTCACGCACGTGCCCGCCGCAGCCCCGCCACACGGGTAGATCTTAACTTGCATTGAAAACGTTAAAATATAATTACAAATACACATTTCATTGAATGTCGCGGAAGATAATGATTAATTCTTCTTCTGGATTATAAACTTTTTATACTTTTACAGAATTTATTCAAGCAATTCCACCAAAGAACAGTTTCATTTGAACGAATATTGCATAATATTTCAGAGAGATTTAACGTCTTTACAAAATGGGGTACATTGTATATATAGAATAAATGCTTAAGAAAATGCGCCCAAAGAGATACAGAAATGCCAAGAAAAATAAATACAAAATATACAACTAATCAACAAGCTTAATCCGCTTCGAATGTACACCCCGCCGTTTGGTACCGCGCCTAGGCCGGCGCGACCCCGCGCGACCAGCTCGCAGCGGGCCCGCCGGCGCGACGCCCGCGGCGCGGCGATGCATAATTACAACGTGAAAGTAAACCCCCGCTCCCCTAAGTACTATACACTTAACTTACTTTAAACGGGTCCTCGTTCGTCACACGCTACAAGGAACTAAGGAAAATATCAAGAATCAATTATTAAAAAATAAATCTGAATACAAACATAGATTAATTTTGTTTTTAAATTTTGATTGCTAGTGTGACCGAGGAGCTGCGCTCGCTTTGTTCCACAAAACGAGACCTGTTGCGGCTGTTACCTCGCACTACACGTTTGAAATAGTAGGCCAATATTTACAGCTTGTTCAGTACACCGGTGCGTTTCACATCGTCACCGTCGTATAATGTGAGTTACACCAAATAAAACCTTAGTAAAAGTTGTTGAAGCGCGTCGAGCGTCGCCGCACACCTACATTACTATTACATCTCATATTTATAAGAAACGATAAATCTCAACTGTGACGAGATAAGCAAGTAGTCCCCGAACATCCGTCCCGCTCACTCACTCACACGACAAACAAAACTACAATTTAAATGTTTACACATAAATAATTATGTACAGGGGCTTATACACTTTTAAAATAGAAACTTAGAACCGATCGAATCTCAGACGAGCTTTTTCAATAACAATTTTGACGAGAACGCTCCTCTTCACTTACACAATTTTTTACATTAACGCGACGCTCGCAGCACGATGACACACAGCGCCGCAAGGGTCAGCCCTCGATACTATCCCGATGGACTTTCGTAATTTACAAACAACAATAGCAGCGCCATCCGACCAACCCGACGCCTAAATACAAATGAACAAGCGATTGCGAACGTACGACGCGCCAACTTGCGCACTTTCTACATAAATCGATTTCATTTAGAAATGTCCACTAACGAGGTTGACACTGATTTGACTATCGATTATAGATAAAACATTGTTAGAAGTCAACTCGATAAAATTTACTTTCTAGATAAACATCGATACGAACCAAGTCGACACATCGGTCTACGACTCGCTTCGGTCGACGAGAGCGCGGCCCACGCCGCCACGCACACATACTAAATATCTCCAGAGAAATTGTCACCTTTCCACATTTAGAGGATTTTTAAAATTTATACATGCGTTACAAATTTATAGACAAATGTATTGTTTGTTTAAATATTTTGTGTATACTTGCGTTAACATTTAGTATGTGAAGGAGCGGGCCGGGCGTGCGCTCACGAGGCGTACATGCGCTTGATGTCGTCCTTGTAGCGCTCCTGGATGTCTTTCCGCTTGATCTTGAAGGCGGCCGTGACGAGCCCCATGTCCGGCGACCAAACCTCCGTGCACAGCTTCACCGCAGCCGGAACCTCGAATTTCTCCAGGCCGCCTGCACGCACACAAACGTTATGGGGTCGCTGCGAACTTGAACCAATAGCATTTTAACTTAATTACTAACTTATTTTTTTATAAAAACTTGTACTTTTATTCTATTCACGTTTTAAACATAAAGTAGGTGACGATAAGAAAAATTCAAATGAAGTTGCAATAATTTAGGTTCGAAAGAGGAGGTAGAGATAGGTGCTGAGCTGCACGGGTATGTATAGGAAGAGTGTGACGTACACTTGCGCGCGTGCTCGGCCAGCTCGCGCACGACGGCCTGCTCCAGCGCGGGGTCGGCGCACATGTCAGCGAGCGCGGCGGGCGAGTCGGGCGCGGGCGGGCGGCCCAGGCGCGCCGCCAGCTCGGCCAGTAGGCGCTGCTGCGGCACCACCAGCGCCACCGTGTATGTCTTGCTGCTGTCGCCGTATACGCAAATGTTCTCCACCAGCGGGCACGTCTTCAGCTCCGCCTCCACCTTGCCCAGCGAGACGTACTCGCCGGCTTGCAGCTTCACCAGGTCCTTCTTGCGGTCGATGATCTTGATGCAGCCGTCGTGGTGCAGTTCCGCGATGTCCCCCGAGCGGAACCAGCGACGGCCGTCCATCTCCACGAACTCCTCGCGCGTCTTGTCGGGGTTGCGGTAGTAGCCTTCGGCGACGCTCTCGCCGCCCAGCACGACCTCGCCTTGCGGGTAGGGTTTGTTGCCGACGCGGTAGTGGCCCTCCTCCCAGTCGACGAGGCGTAGGTCCACGCCGGTGGCGGGCGCGCCCACTCGGGCCGTTGAGCGGTCATGCGGGCACATGACGGTGGCGCACGAGGTGGTCTCGGTGAGGCCGTAGCCGACTACGACGTCGCAGCAGAGGCACAGGCGCACCTGCGTGTGCGTGTCGGGCGCCAGCGGCGCGCCGCCGGATATGGCAAGGCGCAGGCGGCCTCCCAGCAGCCGGCGTACGCGCGCGAACACCACGCGGTCCAGTAGCGGCGTGCCGTAGCCGCGCCGCGTCCAGCGCAGCTTGTACATGTAGGCCCACTTGAAGAACGCCGCCGCGAACTCCCCGCTGTTGGCCACGCGCTCCGTGATGCCCTTGCTGATGCGGTCCATTATCAACTACGACAAAAACCAATAAAACCTGTAGTATAGCAAGGCCAGAGAGGTGGTGGAAATACACGATATATTGGATTTACCAAACAGTCCCTAACAAGCACACACTTCAATTTGCAAGCGGTCACCATTTCAACCCTTACCTACTTTGTTTAGTTAACTATTGCCAAACATACAGCATGCCACTAGCGACTCACCGGCACGGAGGTGATGCAGGTAGGCTGGAGAATGGTGGCGTCGCCCATGGTGCCCTTCATGATCTTGCTGGAGGTGTCCAGCATCGTCAGCGGCGTCGAGTACCCGATGGGCACGCCTGCACACACACACACACGCTGCTATTAACAACAAGTCTGTATCTTAATAAACGGCTGAAGCTAATGAAAGTACTAACTGATCAGGCCAAAAAAATAGCTAGACGGATTTGGCCGAAATTTTACACAGATGAGGAACATAGTCCGGCAAAACATATAGACCTCTAATTGAGCTTTTTTTAATCTCTTGAGGGCGTGTCGCGGGGTGCGCTAGCGGTAGGTTGATCAAAATACAAATGAGACATATTCGGTCGACCTGCGAGGATGCAGACGTTCTCGGCGAGCAGCTCGAAGACGTGTGCGAGGGGCAGGAAGCCCATGAGCACGTCGCCCTTGGCCACGGGAATGGCGTCCGCGAAGGCCTTCAGCGTGGCCACCATATTGCGATGCGACAGCACCACGCCCTTGGGCACGCCCGTGGAGCCCGACGTGTACATGATGATGGCCGTGTCCGCGGGCGACGGCGGCACCGACTCTGCAGCGACACGGTACAGTATACAGGAAGTTCTCATTTTGGTCAAGCTCGCTGCCGCTCTCTAACGCTGGCGGCACTAGCAAGAAGAAAAATAATTTAATCTCAGTTTTTAGCGACTGCGAACAATTTAAACTCACCAATTTTCGACTGCGCCCCCTTGGCGACGACTTCCTTATACCCGTAGATTTTGATGCCCTCCTTGTAGCCCTCGCGGTCCGTAGTCTTGAGCTGGTCCTCCATGAAGATGATGGTGTCCACCTTGGGCGTCTTGGCCAGGATCTTTTTAAACTTAGGCAGCAGGTCGTGCGTCGTGATCACGGTCGACACTTCCGTCTCGTTGATGCCGTGCGCGATCGCCTCATCGCCAAGGGTCGCATAGATTGTTACCACTGGAAAATAAAATGAACTTGTCAGGTGACACTCTTAACGCTGAACATGCTAGTCAGCTGCTGAGGGTGAAGCGCGGCGACAGCTATCTGATGTAGTGTGCGTGTCATTCACCTGGTATGCTCTGTTTGAAGCAGCCGTGCGCGGCGATCATCCACTCTGCGCGCGTCTCCGCAAACATGACGAGGTTGGTGCGCGGCGCGCAGCCCAGCTCACGCAGGCCCAGCGCGAACTGGCGCGCCTCCGCCTCCACCGCCGAGAACGAGCGCCACACGAACTCGCCCATCTTGAACTGAATCACACGCATGCATGTGCTATGAACACATTTCAGTAAAAACTTAAGGTAACAGGTAACAAGACTTCATACAAATCCACAGCTCTAGGTACGTACAGATGGGTATAGAATCGGGAAAATGTTGTAGTATAAATATTCACACGTAGACGACAAATTAACTGATGACGGCTGATTCGTACCTTTTTGAAGACACGTCCATTAGGCTGGAGCTCGTCGCGCTCGCCGAGCACGGTGCGCGTGCCGAGGCAGGGTCGCTGCGCCCAGCGCTGGGCGGCGGCGCGCAGCATGGCCTCCATGGTGGTGACTCCGTCGCGCACCAGCCGCAGGTGCATCTCGCTAGGCTCCGCCACCGAGCGCACCGTCACGCTCGTCGGCGTCGACTCTATCACGCGAGCCTTCACATGCAGCAACAGATAGATGCATTACAACCCAAATAAATAAAATTTCTGTACCATCCCGGTTCTATTTTGATTGAGATAACAAATTTACAAAACGAAATAACTTCGGGTTCACGATTCATTCTTATTTAAAAACTAGACAACGGTTAACGAGCATATTAAAGTGACACGAAGCACGCGTGCGCGTGACGACATGCTGGTGGTTTATAGCCGATACAACAATCCGTGAACTCTTTATCTGCGCGTCGATGTAACACCATTAACATTAATGAATATTATTAATGACTAAATAATATTTCAATATATTACGTTTATATATTATTTCGCCTAACAGACAATACAATATGAAAACAAAATCGTGTAAAATATTCAATTAATGCTGAAAGATTTTTAAATTAATGATATTGAACTTCAATTAATGAGTCAGGAGCGTTCCTAAGGCAATTGTATACAAGAGTGAGTGTATTGGGTGTTACCTTTATCTTGCGCGAGAGAGCGCGCTTCCTCCAGGGCCGCTGCAGCAGCAGGTGTATAGGGAAGGTGAGGATGTCGCACACCAGTGCCACCGCGCGGATGGTGCGCAGCGCCGCCGACACCCACCATGACTCCGGCCTGCCTCGAACATTACATTTATTTAATTAGGTTCTTTATTCCAAAAAAAACTTTTTTTTATTTTCTTGGTAAATAAATGGTCATGAACAATGATTATATTTCATTGTATATCGTTAAATAGAGGATCTTCAATAGAGTTGAAGTGTAGGGGCTCAGTTATCTGCGCCCTGGATCCATCACCTGTCCTACTGCGCCGGTGTCCATTCGGCAAGTCGGCACGTGTGCGGATCATGGATTAATTAAGTAATAATCGTCTAATGACATCTGACATACATATTATAGAATCAGATAGTGGACAGAGTTAAAAAAAATCTAATAATTTTGTAATCATATTTATGGACATTTTCAAAGCGTTTGTTTCCATTACTTGTGCGCATGCGTATTCAATAGTAGCGATCAAGTTTGTTTTAATATTCACAATTATTTTCCTCGCATTCTCTTATGACGTTTGATGACGTCATACACTAGCTCGTGCGCCTGCAAGGGATGGCGACAGGGGCATTGCCTGATGTATAGACAACCTTTACCTATAATTTCTGTGATGTCGCCCGAGGAACTGGTGAATCATTTAAATGCTAACATCTCTTGTACTTTTAATAAAGTCTTAATGTAGTTCTTTAATTCATACTGTTTAAAAAAACAAGTATCGAATATACTCCTAATACCTCAAATAGTTGTAAATAAACATATTTGATAAGTTAACTCTAAGCAAGTTTAAACCTTCCATACGAACAACAACGATATTGTTACCGCCCTTGCGCCTAACAAAGTCTGTCACAGAAGGGCAGGCGACAGTGCGCGGGTAAACGTTTGACACTACAAAAGGTACGAAGGCGCTCCGCATTGACCCACTTTACCAACGTGTTTACATCGGCTGCGTATCAATCTACTTTAAATTGAATAAAGCTAGAGGTTGATTACGGTGATACAGAATATGAAGGAAGCGGAACGGTGTCAGCAGTGTAGCGTCGTCGGCACGTCGCGTGCGTGGGCCGCACGTCGATGCAGGCGGGCATGCGCGCCGCATGTCTGCACTACCGACTTCCACCCATAACATAAATATTGGCCCCGATCTATTACTAAGTATTACACAGTTTTTTTCTACAAGTGAAAATTAGTTAAACCTCAATAAAAAAGCAAATCACGAGTTAAGGCTAGGTAACAAGATAGGAAATAAGCATATGTTAGATAGGTAGCCGGCCGCAATTTGTGCGGTTGATAATAAAGCGATGATGGCAAGTATTAAATCTACTAAAAAAAGATTTATTTCTATCATTGTGACGAAGTTAAAATAGTAGGTCTTTAATAGTTAATTCACTTTAATACCCCTTACAGTACATTGTCTGGGCAAAGCTAAAGCCCTTGTGCACAATACGGGCCGAGGTTAATTTTTTATGCGGCGACCCACTTTGTGAAATTGTAAAAGACAGGCGCGAAACAAGATTTAAAGTCGAGCATTTCTACTTCATTGGCGCCGGTTCTACTCACTCTTCGTTCTTGTTAAAAACATATTTGTTCATAGTTAATAAAACCACCTCGATCATTCTCACGTATCATAAAACCATATCTCTCGTAATACATCAAAGGTCAACCAATGTAACAGTTGATAAAAGAATGACGTCGTAACGTGAATTAAATAATTACATTTTTGGATGGCAGTAGAATAAGTATTTACTACTTTCCAAATTCCAAGTCTTAAGTAATTCAAAAAGACTCAATTCATTTGGCAAAATAAAGGGAGATTTGACATGGAATTTATTATTATATTTGGACAGCAGCCAATGCAGTTGTTTTAGCGGGGCTAATGGCCGGTCCATTGCACGGAGGCCCGTTCATGATTATTCATGATTTATTGTACCGGTTCCCGGCGCTCGATCACTCGCGTGATCAGCCTATATTCCCACTCCGGCGCTGTAGTAGCACGCGCCAACTTACGACTCGGCTTTAGTTAGAACACAATGAGAAGTACAGAAGTGAAAACGCGATTTCTAAATTATGTCTTTGTTTTGTAAATGTTTCGGCAGGAACCCATGGTAAGCCGTGTCGGCACAATCGCACTCACCACTCGCAATAATCTATTCCCATAGCTGCCTGTCACAGAGTAAATAAACACGGTAAATAAGCGTGTGCGCCGCTATCGAAGTAAGTATGTGTAATCCAATTACAAAGGTTTTATAGGTGTACGAATTTCGCGACATTATCGCTGATAAACACGGCGGGGCTAAACTGGCAGATAGACAGTAATGAAGCCTCGGAAGACGTAAATCTGCAACGTCATCAAGTACATGTGTACCTGAGCTATTCGCAATCTTACCCTGGTTATGAGAACTGATATAATTGGGTGTCGCGTTTCATTCCCATAAAGTCCAGGGAAATGTTTACAAGGACGCGTTGCCCTTGAAATGTTATCCAATCTTACGACATAGTCTGACGTCATATTAGAAACGTCCAAGCCGTATTTTACCATCATGTAAGGTCGGTTTTGTTTACCCAACTAATGCTGCCAGCGGTCGACAGGTATCTAAATTTTCTTTACCTAGTATACCTGCCTTACATCTTATCGTTTAACAGCATAAAATCTATTTTCATACAATATCACCGGGTTTGTTTGTACCCAATTAGACTGATAAATAATTTTATGCAATGAGTCTCAACCGATAAGAAGAACATGTTGTGCCGACCCTACATAAAGTGGGACCAGGGCAGGAGAAAGAAGAAGAAGAAGAAGGAGTCTCAACCGATACCATTTAGGTGTATTGACAAGTACTAAATCTATACAATTAATATAATTAGTGCTTATATCCATAGATTGCTGTACATTCGAACCTAAGTGGGGCGAACTACATTCTTTTCTTGTACAACGTACTTGTGCGCGGGTTAACAAACTCTAAGTTGTGGACTGCAGACAGCGAGGCTTCCAAATTATTTATTCAACATACGTCATCAACTTGGCGTGCTAATGTACTATTAATGTAATGCCACGTGACATACGTTACTATTAACAAACTGATTAACGAATAATGTAAAATGCCGAATAAACGAATATGATTTAACAATTAGTTTCTTCTTAGCGCCGAGTGTGCGCGGGACGAGCGCAGGAAGATTAATGATCATATTTACTTCTTAACTGAACGAAGTCGGTTAAAAAGAACAGACTGTGAACTTGCGTCATACACGTGACGCTTATAGTATACTTACACGATTATAAACTAAATCAAAACTGCTAACAGTCACGTGGT
>JAODUI010000001.1:9370506-9385657 GCA_027563995.1 Papilio gigon | reverse complement strand
TTGCAATTACCGTAACTCTTTCGTATTTGCGCACTAGTAACCTGTTTGACGCCTCGCGACTGACTGTAATATAACCATAGATACAATTATTGTATTATTTAATACATTATTTTATACAAGATTGCGTTCTAAATTAAAATGTCGAGGGCATTTTCCTCAATCGAAGGCTTCCTTTTTTTTGCGCAAATTTTGTGCTCCGGATTTGGTATCTGTAGGTTTTATGATCATATATAAAATATGTAAATGCTTTATCCAAATAACCATTGTAATTTTAGTTTGAATATCTATAATTAATTATTTTTCTCTACTTCTATCTATATTTACTTTTTCCTCTTGTGTAACATTGTAGGACTTTTTCAATTGCAAACGTCGAGGACCGCGAGACGAGCGGTTCTATCAGTGTCGGCGGTCCATTGTTAACGCGTCACCGCGACACTAGTGTAGTTCTTGTAATATCGATACTGTTTTAACTATACATAGTATTTAAAACATAATTTGTTGTGTAGCAAAATATGATATGTATTTTAGTAGAATATTTGTTCGTTTCAGGCCCGTGAACCGGTTGTCCTTTATAAAAGTAAACTGTCTTATAAAAGGCTTACACATTTGATAATCTTGCGAAAAACTAGTAACACGATTTTACGTCATATGTAAATAAGCTGATGTTTTTTTATTAAGCACTAATCGACAGATAACTTCGCGTGCGGTGGTACATCTCTGGCCCGGATGGCCGCAGGGCCGTGTACTGCTGAGGGCCCCTCGACTGCCGAAGGGTGGCTAATAAAGCGATGATAGCGGAAGTTGCACTGTGGCGCCCGGACATCCACTCTCGCCATGGACCAAGCGCCCTGTTCACATCGTTTATAACTTTATGATTATTCTATATTTAAATATAGACCTTTGTTTTATTTTTGTTTTACAAACATTTCAGTATGCAACCTCTGGTCTTATACAATCGTTTATTACGATAAACGAGGTTTTCTACGGGATTCGATGTTATTTTTGTTCTCTGACTGTCAATTGTTCCTATATTTTTGTAATCTGAAATGCCGACAACCGTATCATGTATTTTGCATTAACAATAGCTTTGCATGATTCACATTCTCGTATTATCTTCATAGTCCGCGCAAATAGATTCCTTGACATGGGTATAGTTTTAAAGTATATTATTTTTCTATATTTAGTTAGTATCTACGAACGCAACCTCTAGATTGGCTGTTATTTTATGCTAACATAACTTTGTGAATGAAGGCAATATAATATGTATTTATAGGTGCGGATAACACATAGGTAAGTCGGCCACCTCGCCATTCCAGGAAACGGCCGGTCGCAATCAAATTGCACAATTTCGTAGTTTGACTGCCACATAACTTCATACCATTTTGGAATTCTTTAAGCGAATATGTTTTGAGTTATTGTTAAATGCAGCCGATTGAGTTTTTATTGACCTGATTTCTAGTTCAATAAAACTGTTTTATTTGTAATAATATTTAAGTGGCTATGAGTAATATTCGAGTAAATAAAAATGTTACGTTGTGCGCGGAACCTGGTTGCACGTTTATCGGAAGCGAGCCTCGCCAGATGTGACAATAAAATTTGTATTCGAATAAAAAAATATATGACAACCTTTGAAAATTTTTGATAACGTCATAACCCAGAATTCTGAGTTCACTTTGTATTTTCTGTTTGTACACAAAAGATAAACTACAGAAATGATGGCCAATCTCTATATTATAGACAGTGCCAATGTGGTAAAATTATTAAAAACGTTGTCATACTAACTTCCTCAATCAGGGCAGTGCAAATCACGCGCAGTTAATTGAGTGGGGCGACATCTAGCGGCCGCAGCTGCCGGCCAAAGGTCCGCCAGTTGAACTTATTTCGCACAATTAGCAACAATTGTTGCACTCGCCACAACCTACGAGCGACGTGTATGTATTTGTTGATGTATATGGTGGAAGGGGAGAGACTGTGACAAATGAAAGTATGTTATCTCTTCCTACTATCCTGAGATACGGGCGTGAGTTGCTTTGTTATAGATTAGTGAAATCTGTATTTCGGCGTGTTCTGTACATTGTATGCAGGCGGACCCGGCGGCAAGGCCGCGCCGCGCACGCCCTCTTACCGATTGTCACACTGTGTAGATAAATAAGGCTTGCAACACATGTCAATGCAAACTTTTTTTTATTAAGAAAGTTAGTAGGCATATTGGGGGAGTGCTAGGCTACACGGTGAGCCGGTGCTGGTGTGAGGGCCGGTCCAGTCCTCCGCTACTGAATAAATCGCCGTTATCATTGTCGTCACGTATTGGTATCATATTGAAAAAGATTGCACTAATTGGGAGTCGATTATTAAAAGCGCTGCTGAAATAAATTAGGTCAATGCTGTTCGTTGCATTTTTTTTAAATGTCCTACCTCTTCCACAGTGAATTTGTTGTTTTTATTAAAACCGTATGTCTCCTGTCATTTGCAAGCTGCCCGCCCACATTTTAATTTATTTCGTTAATAAATCGCACATGTGTGTTGTACTTACGAGATGCCGACACGGCGTCACCTCAGGTCCGGCCGCTATGATTTTTTTGATGACTGTAAAAGGTTCAAAGCCGTCCAGATTGGCTGCACGTACATGGCATACCGCGGCCGCTCTGTGTACCGCTCGCCGCCACTGATTGCCACTGCCTGTTACTGCCTGTTAAGGTAGCACAAGCCTTGTTCTCTTGATATTATTTACGACACTTCATAGTTTCCGATTGAATATGTAATATGTTAATGATCGACGAGTCGGCTGTCACCTTGTACAGCAACTGGAAAAACAGATGTGGTGTCATGTTGCAACTCTGCAAACATATAAAGTATAGACCGACATAATTGCTTAACCCGGCGGGCGTAAGTGACAATAAATTATACTAACTAAACGCTGGTGTCTGTCAAAAAGTGTCACGTGATCCTTGTCTTACTGTTGTTGTCATGTTTTTTTCTTATGTCATTTTCTATACTTACCCATCGCACTAGCAACCTGTTTCTCACCGGTCCAAATATTTTTACCGAAGTTTCTCTAATTGTAAACTATTTCATACATTCTTTTTGCAAACATTCAGAGATATAGATTACAGTAAACATTGAAAATGTAATAACTAATCCTTAGCACATTTATGTCGACATGACGTCATCATGTTACGCGACGAAACGACCTTAACTGACAAAGTTAGTCCGGTTCACTGTGCAGCGATACTTTCACTGAAGTAGCGATGGAAAATACATTGTTATAAAACTACCAAGCCATGGTAAATTTATAAATTTAAACTTCATTATAAATTATGCACTAAGTTTCATAACAATGATAATTTATCTATATTTATTTATATACCAACTGTAGCACGCGGATTTAAAAAAAAAGTAACCCATACTCTATTGCAGACAGTTATCTATTTCTGTGCCAAATTCCATCCAGATCCATTTAGCCGTTTTGGAGATACCTGCTAACAACATCCAACCATCAACTTACAAATTTATAATATTAGTGAGTAAGTATGATGTCTGAAGAAATTGGCAGTTGTATTTTTATTAGAAATAGTACACATTACAGTTGTTGCAAATGTGACCAAAAGTAACAACTTGGCGACGTCACCGTCACTTACAAGGAAATTAAGTGAGTCACGTGGCAACGAGCGAGCGACACGCCGCCGAACTCCCCGATCAGATTGTGATCGGTTTTTATAAAACTTTTCCTCAAATAGTACTTTACCTACCAATCACTCTTGTCGCTAAATCATGACATCCTGGTCCACGATAGCGGTACTCCATCCTACATACATACCTGCAAGTCTAGCGCACACGTATTTATTGTCTGATACTGAATATGGATAACCTCCATCAGAATTTGAATATCGGGTCCTGATACCCGCGATCACCCGTCACAGCTCTGTTCTGTTCCTGAATACTTACTGACCCACCGTTTGGATAATGCTTTACACTACTGATTCTGATTTACACACAAAACAATCACCAAAGTGAAATAAAAATGATATTGTAATGAACACAATAGGTTTTATAAATTCAATTACTATACGCTTCCCAGGATAGTCAGGGAAACTCATGCGTCTGCCCTTCTCAACTTTTAACACTCCATTCCCGCTTGCTTCTTTCACCCGCCTGCTTCAAGTCACAATTTTGAAAATTGGCGCAGTTCAAAGAATTAATTTTCGGTTCTGGTGACAATTCGCCACAACTCTATCCTATGTAGATCGCATGGTAGCTCGTAGTTATTTCAGAATTGAATTGAGAAGTCACGTGACTAAATAACCAGAGACTGCAACTGTTACCGTTCGTTAAAGGAAAATGCGTCCCGCGACCGCAAAGGTCAAACGCCCTTCGTACAACTATTTCTTACATGCCTTTCGAAATACTGACATTTGACAAATGATGATATAAGAATGTTTTATACCAGAGGTAATTTTGCCATATTTTTAACTTTGTCTTAGACTTCAAAGCGGGTTTAGGAGCCACCTATTAGTTTGCGGTTATGAAGTATTAAAAGTGCAGTTAGTTACGAGCGTACATTAACTAAGTCGAAGCGGTCAGTTATTGCCGAATTTCTGCTTCGAGTGTAAACCGCAAATTTCTCAGTAGCCGCGTTGTTTTTACAATCATAGCGTACCACGTCGATTTGTACTCTGAAATGTTTGCGTTTAGATTTCGTCGAAATAACTGTGATTTAACTTGTAGTGCTCAGGAGATTAAAAATAACTTTTGAGTTTCTGAAATGAATGCAGGGAGTGGTCGGATGTTTTGTGTCGATTTTGAATTAAAAAATTATTCAGTTTTATACTCGCTTACTAATATTATAGGCATGAAGTTTCTATGGATAGATGTTTGTTATTACGTATCTCCAAAACAGCTTAACGGATCTCTCAGAAACCTGGCATTGATGTAGAACATACTAGGGACGAAAACATTGACTATTTTTTTGCTACTTATCAAGTTTCTTTATTAACTCTAGTAACCTACAAGCCTGTTTGATAATTACTTTGCTGTAATTTCATTTGACTTGGATAAACTCGACAGCGAAGAATACGAGTGTACTTTTAATAGATATTTAAACAAGTTTTCTTGTAAATTTCTTTTAATTTACGATATTTAGAAAGAGCCGTGAGAAATATTCCACGGCTTGTAATGCCCGGCACACAACACATTAGAGCTCGCAATTATCATTTCCTTTTCGGCTGCCGGCTCGCTGCTGGCCAGCGATGACTGCGTTCACGCAACACTGCAGGCTAAGCGGACGCTATGCTATAGTTGTGTTTAAATTGCTCTGTTATGCGATAGTACTTAAAACTTAAGTTTACAGTGAGCTTAACTTATAAAACATCGAAATATTTTTGTTCAGAGAAAGTGCGCTGTATATTGAATCCGCGATTGGATCCAATCATTTTTTTAAACATAATTCTTTATTCAGAGTCCTTTACAGTGCTCATATTCTGCTCTGTTCTGCAATTGCCTTGTATGATCTTTGCGCATGCTCAATTATTGCATCAAGCGACAAATTGTGAGATCGCGTGGAAACCGCGCCTGCTTGCTGCTGCCCCCTGCTGGCCACATAGCACACTAATTGTTTCTAAAAATAATTCGCTCTTCAATTGTGTGAAAGTTAACTGATTACCAGGAATGCAAACGGTATTTATACAAATAATTGTTTGAAATATTTTAGACTTAGGTTCACGTACTTTACATACTTGTTACTTATTTTTAATGGTTTTAAACGTCAGGACATTTTTCATGACGAGGCCGTTCACATTCGCTGGCAATGGACCAATATTTATTTGGTAAAATTCAACACAACAAGTCGATGCAAAGGACAAATTATTAATTTTAAATCTATTTATAAATTTTAAGTAAACTTTTTATAAATATTTTTGTGTTTTTAAATAATTGTGTTATTATATAATACTTGAAGAAGATTCCTTGATTAAAATGAATCTTAAATATCATTTAAATATCTGATTCTCATGATATTCAAATAAATAAAACCATGAGGTTTGACATAAAAAGGGTGAGTTCGTCTCGGTGGCTGCGCGCTCGGAATGCCGAGTCCACTCCGGCCGAGCCGACTCCGACGTTGTCGGTCGACTGCAACTAAAACATGTGACAACAAATCGATAACAAACTCGTATATGAAACGTCTGTCAGAATATCGGCGGCTCGCGCTCAAACAAACTGCATATTTTGTTAAATATTATAAAATATTGTAAGAGAGACAAATTTATCGTCGTATTTTATTCGAATTCATGAACCGTAAGTAAATATTTCGGTTTCATAAAAATACAGGGTCGGCTCGTAATAACAACCTTAACAAATTTTATAACAGTGCCAAAATTTGTACTAGAATTTAGGTAATTATTAAATTTTATGAAGGCACATAACAGTCGCCCACGTCTCGCCCACGGAAAACTTAAAGCTGGTAACTTAATATCGTGCAATGATAAATGCTCACTTACTCGCAACTTAGCACGACACGGTGCGAGCTTTAACGCCAAGGGTAACGAGGCTTCTCTGACACAAATGTGACATGATTGCGGTTTAAAGTAAACGTGCAATTTTGAATTTGTTAAAAGACGATAATGTTTTGACAATCGTTTGGGGATCATTTCTCCATTGGACTATCAAAATACAGCCTCCAAAACATTAAAAAAAACAGCTAATCACGTGTTCTTTAATATGGAATACGTGTTTAAAGCTTGCTCTTTTCGAATGCAACTTTCGTTAATTTAAAAACAAAACACTAGAGCATATAATGTAGATGTATAAGTTGGAGATGTTCTCGGTACGAGCGACTTCATATATTTGAACTGGAGCGTTTAAAATATTATTACAATGTTGTATTTTTGTAACACATCTAACAATAATACGAGCAGATGGCACATATTAAATGCAATAAGTACGTCCCGAAGTAATGTACGCCCACAACTTGATGTTAACTCTCCATTACTGAGCACGTGCGGGCCCTCTAGCGCTCAGTCTTAATATATTTATAGGACCCTTTAAACGTCGACAGCTGCGTGAGGCTTGGTATACGGCACGCCACAGACTCCCGAACAAACCAATAAAGCCTAACACATTTATTCATTCATTCGTTCCAAATCATTCGTTCGTGTGAATGGATCACGCTTTCTATTTTATAATGAAGTGTAGACATAACTGTATTGTTACAGACAAAATAATTGATTTTCTATCTGATGTAACGTTATGAAAGCTGAGTAGTTGAAGATGATTTAAAATTGAAATTGTTATACATGTAAGTTATCATCACACGTGGCTCGGATTTAACCAAAAGATTATTAAAACATTCGATGTTGTTTTTGGTGCACGCCATCTCGTGTCGAGAGGAGACAAAATATTGTGTCAATGTCACATTTTGTAGTTCAAATAATACAAAGGGATGACCCGTAACCTTTACTTTCGCCTTTGCGCTCCTGACTGGTTAGCTATAAGTTATAAATCAGTGCTAATTATTACCTTTCAAATATATAGGGCTGTAAGGTTTTAAGCAAACAGTAGCCCGTGCGGTGTTATTTACAGTTTAGCGGACTTTTAATGGACGATATTTCATTATTACGCTCTTTCGTTTTATGATACTTCTTGACTCAAAATTATATTTGTAATTAACAACTATGCCATAAATTTGCTACCGCGCACACTGTTGCGAGGAAAGTGTACATTTTAATGGCTTTCGCCGTAAAACCCTTCGAAATGTTATCACATAAACACATTCATATTAACAACCGTAGTTAACTTGTTGGAAACATTGCCTATAGTGATTTTTGGTCCGGAGTTCGATATTGTATAGCGGTTTTCTTTTGTTTTTTTTCGTCAATGTGTAAATGTGATATTAGAATGTAATAGTAGATATTATGAAGTTCTCGTTCGTCTTAGAAAATTTTCGACTTTCTTTTTGCAATGCGATACTGCTCGTCTGACAAACGCCGCGGCCTAAACGATTCAATTGCAAGTCTCATGTTACTTCAGCACATAGGAACCTTTGTGCCTTTTATGAAAATATTAATTTTAATATCGGATTGCGTGCAGCGCAACCGTCGCCGTCGCCCGCCTTGACTTACTTCACTTTTTCTGTTATCAATATGGCGACATTTCGCGCCATTTTCGTCTCATTTGCGCGTCATTTCAGAATGCTTTATACATACTAGTGCTATCAAAGTTACACGGATATAAGATATATTTGTATTATCGAATTTGTAAATAAAATAAACAGGATTTAATGGGAAGGGGGAGGAAGTCAAATAAATTAGTTCTTGATAGGCTATTAATAATATTTAATACACGGTTATGTTTTATTATTAAAAAGCAAATAGTCAAAAAGAATAAACAAAGGCGCTTTATTAATATTACGTCTTCATAACGGTATACAGAACAGCAGCAGTAATTTATTTGTATTGAAACAAAGTATTATTTGAACAAAACCACATCAAAGGTCTCTTAGTGAACGAACAAACACACTCATGTGTGAATGTTATCATTTCGCTAAAGGTTAAAGATAATTACAGTGTTATCCGCAACAGTGCTGTTCAACTCCACGTAACTATTGGGTTAAAGATTAATACAATCCAATGATATTCCTAATGCTTTCAATAATTCAGAAATTGTTAATTAATTGAGCTCGGTTTTTGTACAAGAAATCATTTGATATGGAAGCATATCAAACAGACGATCGATACCAAATAATTAAGAAGCATAGGCCATAGGCCTTCAAAGTGATCAGACCAGTTGCTCATACGTCAACGGAATAATAGCTCACCAGCGCCACCTGTCAATACTAAAATAGTATCGTAAGATCCAAAGAGTATTTCAGCTGTCATCTTGTTTTTTATGTCGTAATCTATGCCTCTGTAGGACTTACATAATTTCTGATAACACTAACTCCATTAGCAGCGTAATTATTTTACCGGTCCACGTCAACTTGTCGTACTATATAAATGATGTCGAAAAAAAGTTTATTTTCTAATGTTGTCTATACTTCTGACCCGAATTTAAAACGAACCTCATTGGTATTGTAAGTGGCCAGTTAGCATGCAAAGTGGGTGGTTCGTGTAACATCCGACAGAACAAGCCGTCTTTGTTACCCGCTTCTGTGCTCATTAACTTTGCTCTCGAGTGTATCACCTGCTCTGTCTTTGAATGTGTGTTTTTAAATTTACATTAATAGGTTTTACGTAATTTGTTACTGGAAATGTATTTTAAATCTATTTCTATTATGAATGAGATCCTCAAATGTATTATTTATCCGTATTCTATCTAAGAAATTATTCTTAAAATCTGCGTATGTTAATGAGAAATTGGTTGTCTCAAAATATTACTGATGATGTTTGATACATCTATTCGCGTGTTTAAATGCGTCGCAGGCGTTATTCATAAGGAAAGCGAGATAAATTTCATTACTGTATGAAATCAAGCGTTTAAAAATGTTTTAGATACCAATATATTTTTATTTAATGTTTGTCAATTAATTTACAACGCCTATTCGGCTGCACAGCTAAAATCCTATTATTAGAGACTTTTTTTTTAAAGCATATGCGTAAGATTCCACCATTGCCAAGCCACAAAGGACCGACGCTCAGTAATTTACCCGCCCCCGTATTTGTCGAGGTCAATGTTGGCGCGCAATTAACGCGCGCTGTCAAATTATAACCGCAAACAGCTGTACTGTACTAACAGTTGCTGTTAATTTACAGTATACTGTTAAGATAACTTGCTACTATAATTATTATTTTATATTTAAGTATATAAAATTAAAAAGTAAATATCTAAAATTAAACATTCAAACTCAAAATGTGACAAGAAACACTTCCCGCGCTTACACGGCGCGCACGATCAAAGGCGCATCCTGCGCGCGCACCTGGCCGCCGCGCGTGCTCGCACAACCCGTGCTCTAGCGTTTTTGTTCCTCTCCTTGTTTTAACTTTATTTAATTATACTCCTGCCCTTAATTCACTGCTTTCGTCAACAGATGGCGTTAGACTGGTTCATTAATATAGACTGATGTTGAAAAAAGGAATATACGGAGTAAGAAACATTCTGTATATCATTATATATGTTACTCTAATTATCTCTAATTCCTTCTCGATTCATTTAATAAATTATCATAATACAACCATCCTTTTAGAAACACGGTATAGAAACACCTTTCATCAGTTTTTATTCTCGCTACCAGGTGCCGCAGTGAGCCAGACATAAAAATCCTGACCTAATCTAAAACAGTTGTCTTTGTCTATTTATAGTTTTATGGAACACTCGTCATGGCAACTTTGACATGGCCACAGTGTAAAAACGTCGAACGAACATGACAGCATTTCTAGAATTCTCCTTTGACTTTTTGTCTACCGTTTTTCATGCTTCATTGCATAAAACATGTAAAAACAAACCGTTTACTATTGACAATATTCGCTTGTCCTCTATTTATCTGACAGTTACACTTAGCGGCGTTAAGTTATGACTAAATTAGGCGCTTAATGTATATTTTATATGACAAATCCACACTAAATTGATTGTGTTGTTAGAAAATATATGTCGATTAGCTGTCAAACTCAAAAACAAGATGGCCGCTCCGGACGCTTGCGAGCTGCACTCGTAAATTGGGCGAATGGGGTGTGACGCGGCAGGAAATTAGGAAATGGGAAGCTGTATCGCTACGCCAGCTTATTATAGCACAGAGCACACACAGACAGACAGATCGCCTGCCTTAATTTGTTCATCCGCCGTGATTTGAGACAACTAATTGCCTTTGATTAGAGACATGTTGCGCATAAAACAATTGATGATGGATGATACTTCATTTAATTAAATTTAGTAAAAGACTGAAAGAAGTTCTTTAATTTATGTTTTATTTTTGTTCCGAGATTATTTGGATATCTTTACTGGAAGTTTGGTTTGAGAAATATACACCAAAGGATTACCTTATTGACCAATTAACGTCTTTGAGAGCGGCAACTATTGCTTTTTATTGCGATAAAATCTATTAAATTGTAACGTTTTAATCAGATAACTAACTTGTTGAATCTGTACAATATTGAACACGCCGGTAGTAATGTGTTAGCGTAATGTAAATTAGGAAGGCATCGTTGTGCAAATTGTCGGAAAATTGTAGTGTAGGCGCGGAAATGTTGATTACGGACAATTACTGTCGCGTGCTTGTTACATGCAAATTACACAGCTACCTAAAAATACATCCTCCATCGCGGTGTACGGACGAACGGCGTTAATTACAAAAATAACATGTTTACCTAGTATTGAATACGAGATAAGTTAAATAAAATAATTACTATAATAATAATTTTCAGTTTGCATGTAACACTGTTATTTTTATGGTAGCACAAAATTGACTGTACAGAAGCAGGTATTAGCTTCCCTCAACATTAAATTTCAAAACTTTACGAGTGACAATGAAATGTGGTTATAATGGTAATAAGAAAAAGCATTTTAACTCATTCAGTTGTTATAAAGCATTTTGAACATCAACGTAACACGCTTGGAGATATCCTCTGATCTGACTCTCGTAACTTGAGGTTAAACAAATTGTTAATATCAATGATAACAGTATAATGAACCTTATGCGGTTGAAATAAGAGTTACAAAGTTTATGAGTAATGTCATGGTTTGTAAAGAAATTAAATCCTTATCACTTTGAGTTAAATTATAAAACGCATTGGTCAATTCATTCTCAGCATGACGGCGCCGGCGTCAGCGCGGCGGAAGACCTAGTGATGTTCGTTTAAACGTTGTTACTGGAAAATAGTCGATGTAACGTTTGCTCTTTTTCGACAAGCTATATTTATATCTTGTAATTTCATTTTAATGTACATCGTGAAATAGCCCAAGATATTTGTCAAATAGCAACACTTAGGATAGTAGATTCGCGAAAAATAATAACGGTATTCAATAAAAGTTAATTGAAGAAATGATGTACTTGAAATGCTTATATCGATACTATAGACGGCCACGCAGCACATCACTAGACTCCTTGAAGCGTGACTACGATGCTAATCGAGATGATGCGGTGCACTAGTTGACCCTGCAAATTGCTCTACATCTGAACTTGGCTATCTACGTATTTCCGCTTATTTGTACTTAATCTGACGAAATATCTCGTCATAATTTAATCCATCTAATAAGTACTAAACACGCCATACTTCACACAGTTATATCTTGGGAACTGATCTTTATTAATAGACAGGTTAAAAGCCGTCATATTTTGTGTCTATATGATTTTCCTGTAACACTAGTGTACGACTGTATTTTCTGTATTTAATACTTTAGTATTAACTTACAAAAGTTGATAATTAATATCGAAAAATAACGATTAAATTGTCAACCCGTTGAAATAAATTTATATTGTAAAGAAAGCGCCATCTGTTCGCGACACTTGACACTATCATAACATACGCAGTGAGGAAGGGCGTGTGTCATCGGTCATCAGAAAATCATTAGATAATTGCGTTCAAAATAAAAGTTTATTGACACTGACATAAACATAAAAAATTAATAGTTCCCGCTTCAGTGTTGTGTAAATTACACAATGAATATCTTTATTAGGTTCAGATGTCGTCAAAATATAGGTTAATGTTAGTAAAAGCTCCCGGCGGAGTTTACATAACTTGATAGTTATGACACCAAACGTTAGATAAACCAAAATGTGATTTAAACAAATGTCGTATACGATTTAAAATATTTCACAGATTATATATATAAAATGGGAAATGAAACGTTCGTATACTTTAAATGAATTTATATTCTCTATCAACGACCTATTTCTTAGCTTGTTAGCATAATTTCTAAAGGAAATTACCATCAATATCCCAAAGTTTTATATTAAGAACGTATTCGGTGTTGTATGTGTTGTGTACAGTATTTTTCAAATATCTCGGCGCCTCGAAACATCGCATGAACCAAAATTTTAGGAGTATCGGGGCACAACGCGATCTAGGAGGTCATGACACAAAGCGATGCTCGAAGACAGCTGTGAAGGTATTTAAAAATACTATAAATGGCTTTAATTATTATTGTTCCATGTAAATAGAACCGTTATATTAAGTGCAGTTGTAATTATGTGAAATGCTTCTCAACAAATACATCGGAAATTAACATTTTTTCCAACATAGACCTTGGATGGCGTCCATACGACATTACTCCAACTTTTTCTAACTTCACAAAGTTATTTTTGCTTCTGATGTTACCGCTGAGTGTGCAAAAGTAAGAGTAGAAGTGTGTTCGCCGACTGCAAAACAATCTGTGTATCCAGGGCCGGCTATCTTGGCGTGCATTCTCTCCGTCCGGTCACACTTTTTGCATTTCCCTGGCAATGCCGGTCGCGTGACGTCACGGATGACCACTCTTACCGACGTACATTACGTTTTTTTATTTACTTCATCCCGTAGAAAGCAAGGTAATATGTATGTAAGATATGCATAAATTAAAGAAAATGAAATATATAAATTTTACTTTGTGTATACGAAATCTTCCTATTGTGCGGGAGTCTTAGACTTGGCTTGGTATAACATTTGTCCAGAAGTGTCTAAATATCGTGTAAAGTGTAGTGATTCTACTAAATTATTATTACTAGAGGTAACAACACTCGGCGCAAACGCTTCAAAAATATGTCAATAAATATTGACGTCCCAGTATTGCTTATCACTAGTTTACTGTTTACTAAACTTATCACTGGTCAATTAACTAGATAAGGCATAGTAAAGACGCGGCGTGTTGCCGGCGGGCGCGAGTTAAGTTGCAACTTACAATCATGTGATGAATAACCAAGATTACAACGGAACTATGACGAAGTTAGTCAAGAAAGTTATTGTTTACTTTTCATGAAAGAAAGCTTTTTGCGACATCACTTTTCTCCAACAAAGCTACGCCATGAATAGGTCAATAGTTTTAGTTAGGCTAGTTCTAGATTTACTTTTCAATAATAAACAAATTACGTATCCAATCTATACATAAAAGTCCCCCTTAGATAATGTATCACGTCATGTGCAACCCTATACCGCTAGGGCTGCGCTTCCGGTATTCCGGGACTGGTCAGTTGTCAGTGCGCGCCGGCAGAGAGCGCACGCGTCAGCGCCATGCAAGCCCCCGTGCCCGCGCCCCGGCTACGGCTGGAGTTCCATCCCCATAACATACACGTGAGTCTTACATCCAATAAATATCGATATTCAATCATCGATTTTTAATAAAGGAAATCGATTTTTATTAGCAATCGATTTAGTTTATTTTTCTGACTTTTGTATTGTATTATTTTCCATTTTTTGAATTGAAATTAAGCATTTTTTTTACTTGTATCGTAGTATTAAGAAGCTAATGTAAAGAATGTATACAAATGGTTAAATCCACTTTAATGATTCGGGTGCAGGTCGCGTATTTTCGCAAAAATTGATCACCTCTCTTGCATTTACCGTTGTGCAATAATGATTATTTGAGGTTTCCGTAAAACTTTTTGGTGTTAGATATTTTTGTGCGCACCGTACAGGTGCTGGAGAGGAAGTTAACTCGATAAATTCGCCTTTATTCATTATTTTTTTGTAATTATAAAAAAATCCTTAAGAATCCGATTATAGTAATTAAATATAAAATGAAGAGGCACTTAAAAATATTAAAGTAAATTCTTTGCTCTATCAGTGATGAAATCCTTTCCTAACTTGGTGTAAACAACATCGCTACAACCTGTTGCAGCCAGGATAGCTCCCGGCCCGCGGCACTCGCTCGACACAACCCTCCACGTTCACTCAAGTGTAAATCCCTGTTACAAGTAAATTTAATTGAACGTAATCTATATTACCGTTGACTTATTCCAAAAACAAACGTCTAGAACCCACCAGAGAGAAAATTATGACTAAAAAGCACATTATGTAAAAAAAATGTTTCAAAAATTAATTCTATCTTAACTTGTACCGCGACTATTTATAAAGTTTTTGATTTTGTCTCAAAAAATAATTAAACGGAAATAGCTGCATTTAGTTGTCATCGATATATAATTTGAAACTAAATAATTAATGATAGTCCTTAATAATGTGTATTTAGGCATTGTTCCGTTGTTGCTGGTTGTGTCCATTAGTCTTGCGAAAGATTCTCAGGCGGGTAACAATGC
>JAODUI010000001.1:9342769-9369940 GCA_027563995.1 Papilio gigon | reverse complement strand
GTTCTACTTAGTGAGATAGGCACGGCGTCTGTTCAAATTAGCACACATAATCATTACACAATTTCATATACAATGCTACGTGGCTGGTACTAACTTGCTAGTTACTTCGTACCCGCTAGGACTTCAATTGTTTTCCAAAACATAGACGAGGAAGAAAACCTGATGAGCCGAGCCTACTTGAGTTGGATAAGGACAAAGAGATGATGACAAATTTGTCAAAGAAAAGACAATATGACGTATAAATTAACAACTAAAGCAATTCCACTAAATAGGACGTTGATAAGCGAACAAATATGCAGACGAACTCATTACTTTCGGGTTAATTGTATTTGATCCGCTCTCAATTTGTCGGCCTTCTGCCTCGGTGGTGGTGCATTCGCACTCTATGTGAGTGCACCACCACCACTACATACCATAAACCTAAAGTAAATGAAAGAGTTCTTTGTGGTTCTGACAGTTTAAATTAATAGCCCACCACTCCAAGCATTAGGCAGTCGTGGTCACTGTACAGCCCTGATACACGACACAAAATAAAACATTATATACTAAAGATATAATTGGTATAAAAAAATAAATGCGTCACTACGGTAGCCGCGTTGGTGGATCGATGGCTTTGGATTGATGTCGGCCATCCGGCAACCGGCGAGCGGCGAGCGGCAAGCGCGAGCGGCGAGCGGCGCGCGCGCTTTGTGCCCGCCGCATCCTGCAGGCGGCGGGCCGCGATCGAGGAAGTTCAACCAGGAAGCACTATATCACACAAAAAAATTCACTGCTAATGCTTCATAATCGATTTGGTGTTAAAATAAACTTTGTATTTAATTTTGTCAAAGTAGAATAGAACTACGCATGAAATATGTCGCAGTCGTAGTGTACGGGTATACAGGTTTAACGATAATTTGGTTTGACGTGTTGATTTATTGCCGACAGACGACGATAAAGGTGTACGCGCGCTGCCTTCGGCCGGACATCGAGTACAAGACGCTGTCGGTGACGTGGGGCACGCGCGCCCGCGAGGTAGTCGCGGCGCTGCTGAGCAAGTTCCGCATGCGCCACCGGGACCCGCGCCTGTTCTACCTCAGCATGGAGGTGCGCGTGCGCGCCGCGGGCCTGCGCACCGCCCTGGCGCTCGACGACGACGCGCGCCCCGCCGCGCTGCAGGCTTGCCACCCCAAGGGATACTCCAAGTCAGTACTCGCTGGTCATCTTATTATCATTACATCTTCTTGTGCCTTCTGTGCTAAAAACATAGCACGGCAACGTTTTACGAGCTTCTTTTAAAGACGTAACCACATGAAGGGCGATTGAACGTTTTGAAATATTTATTTGTGTTATAAACTATTTCAAGAGACGTAGATTCCAGCAAGTGTGCTGCACATGACGCCACCGCTCACGTGGCACCTCTTTTGTCCTAATTTTCACACAATACTTTATTAATTGTGTCCTAATACAATGAAGTCATAACAATCCTTTGTTTGCGATTACTGCGATTGTGTTTATGTTTCTAACATTAAATCTGCATATGGCCGGCACAGAGGTCGCAAACTTTGGGCCCACATACAACAATAACACATGTATGGGCTAATAAAATCACAGCACATATATTCTAGTACTCAGATATCTGTACTGACACACTAAAATATACTTAAAATATAAGCAGCAATTGACTTATTCGATTAAAAAAGATGGTTCCGCCGAGTTGAGCACCCCTGAACAGTATAACAATAGTTTAGAAGCAACAAAACGAAGGTCGCGACCTCGTTGTGCTGTAATGTTAATAATTAAGGCTTGCATTCGTTATATAACCGCTCGGCGTCTTGTTTACATTTGCATTGTCTTATTTGACTAAATATTGCAAAAGGCTTTGTAGATTTTGTTTAATTCTAAAAGGTCTTACGAGGTAATCGGACAATTAATACGGGCCGTCGATTTTATTCATCAAAGAGATCTAATAATGATAACTTGTTAAGTACTCAGGTTAAATGACTAGCTGTTTCTCGCGATTCTCGTTCTGGAGTAAGGTGACATCAATCCATCCAAACTTTTGTATTCATAATATCAGTAAGAAGTAAGATGAACGATTGCCACAAACGAATGCGTTATTTAAAGTTTAACTGAAGTGAGAACACCCTTTGTATCCAACATACTAAAATAGCATAATAATTACTAACATACAACGATAGTTACCCGTCGGCGGGACCACCGGCTACTCGGCTAGTCTCTCTCGAAAAAGAATCACTTGTCCCTTTTCCGTCCCCTTCCGGCCGGCCGAGCTATTCCCGTCGTGTAAACACGCGCCGCGACCACCAATAAAAATACTAAAGCATTTTCGAAGGGTTTTTATTGACCGAACGCTTCGTATTACCAGCCCGTTGACACGTCACATTGTTTTGAGAGCTGCGGCTAGGTGCAGCGGCCAGCGGCTGCAGGGTGTCGGACCGCAGTGTGGAAGTGTTACCAGCTGAAAGTATTACACGAAGACAGTGAAGCATTACCGCATGTCCAAATAATGTGCAACAATTACATCTCAACTCAAAATCATTGACACACTACAATTTCAGTTAGACCTTGTAAATTCCAAAATATGTTTGGTAAAAACAAAACCACTCATCGTTGTCACACAATTATTGTACAATAACTCAAAATCAAATACCAATATGGCCGCCATGTAAAGTATTTGACGTGTCCATGTTTACTTAATTTAAACTCTCAATAGAAACGAAGTGATTAAATCAAAGAAAAAAACGAAAACAGTAAAAATATGTCGTAAAATATTCGTTTTTATGAACATACAATTTAATGTTCGTCCGTGCCGTGCTGTGTTGACAGTCATTATTCATATTGTCGTGTAAAACAGTGTTTTTAAACACATCTAAGTTTAGTCCGAGCACTTAACAAGTCGAGTTAATAAATCGCCTTCACAATACGCTCGTTCACTAACGGCTGGTTACCATTCGTTCAAATTATGATATCCTGTCGATTGAGTTACTCAAGGTTAAACAATTTGTCAGGAACAGAAGAGCATTTCATTTCTATAATAGTACTAATGTTCTGTTATTGTTGGAGACTAGCATACGTATGTGGTTTTTGAACAGTCATACCAAAATAAAACCTGTTTTTGCTAATAGTAACGTCAACATATTCAGTATTCGGGGAAACTGTCGTTCACGTAATACAACGGCGGCAGTACGTCGGTGTGCGATCAGATATCACCTGTTTACGTCAAGATTGCTCAATGCACGCGCATTCTGCAACCGGCGACTATCAAACGGATGACACCTTATACTTCCTTGTTGAACCTGTGTTGTGTACATTTCACTTTTATTTTGAAACTGGTGATTGATGACCTGTCTGAAGTCTTAGTTTGGTTATCATTTCTGGTTGATGCTGGATTGTAAGATTATGAAAAAATATGTTCTGGGATAATTTATACAATTCCCTTCATATCTTTGCTTCGATTAACTATAGATCTCTTTATCGTGAATATTTATTTTGTGAAAAGCATATTCAGAATTTCGACTTCGTTCTTGTGGATTCTATTGAAATAAGCGAGCCGTGTTGTCCTTCCAGATTCTCGCTGCAGATGCGTCCGGGCGGGCTGGTGAAGATATACGACTCGGCGCTGATGTCCTCCTCGCAATACAAGTGCCTGCTGACCAGTGAGCGCACCACCGCCGACGAACTGCTGGCGATACTGCTGCACTGCTACGACTCCACCGAGGGTGTCGAGAGGTTCTCACTGTACGAGGTTAGTATCATACTGAACATTGACATATAAATATATAAAATGGTGAAGTTAATATAAAACTTCATGCCTGGTGAAAAGGAATCGCTTGAATTCTTTGTCGAGTTAACAATGATTGCAACGGTTTATATGTCGATGATTAAGAAAGGGCTGGGATCCTAAATTGTTGTAAAATTTAAACAAATCGTTGCGTTCCAGGTGTGCCCCTCACAGGAGTATGAGCGGAAACTACATCCTGACGACTTGCCGCTGTTGGTGCAGCGGGCGTGGCCAACGGACAGCGACTGTCACTTCCGGGTGCGACGGAATCCGCGCGCCCCTCCCCTCCCTCCGAGGACCATCGCTCCCCCGGTAGAGATGCCGCAAGAAGACGAGGAACCCTCCAGAGCACTGTCAGCACTGTCTCTCGAATCCGACGACGAGAACAAAAGATACAGCCCAGTTTATAAGTTCCCCAGCATTAGTTACTGTAGGGAAACGAAAAACGACTATTTGTACATATGACTAGCGATGCGCCTAGTGAGGGTCAAGTCTGCGATGGAAGGGCGCAAGCCGCGAGCGCGGGTTCGGAAGAAAAGACTCTTGTGAAGTGTAAATAAGGTTCGTTTTTGTATAAAATGTATATAATGGTACTCGTCGGCACCTCGCAGGGTTGGTCACGGCGGTGCGAAACCAAAGAGATGTTATAGACGGTTTAATGAACGAGCGTAAGATGGAATGTAAAGTTGGGAAGGTAGAGACATCGGGCGCGGCGAGGACCGAGTCTATTCGAAGACAAGATCATACCAGGCGACAAAAGAATGTTGGTGTATTTGGAGCTCATAGGGGGTAGCTTATGACAATGTACGCTAATGAAAGATTATCACTTAACACAAGAAGAGCTAATCCAGAATCTACGTCCACGAGACATACTGCACTAAACATCATTTTTACAGTTGGGTGTAAATAATAATATAATTCTAAGATTTAACTAAACATGATGTGACAAGGAGTGTTGCGACTTTGCTGTTTCCATTCAGACTTTGACTCAAGATATTAATTGCAAACTGACGACCTCTCCCAGGTGCAAGTCGTGAGAACTATCAAGGTCTTACTTAGAATAATTTCCTATGTGACTAGTTGCTATCCACAGTATTGATTTAGCATAAATATGACATGGTTCATACTTAGATAAATGATCGTATGACGAGAACATGTAAATATTAGTACATAAGCACATATCTTAGCTAGTAGACACCAAAGAGGCGAGCGAATGTTTAAAATGATTAGATTTATTTATCTGTTATGTATTTGTGATGTTTAATTTATTTAAAAATGGCAGCAGGCAATTTCCACTTGGTTGTGTCGAGGATAGTCTGCGAATATGTTTCCGATACGTCGCGCGTGCTCCGCGTCACTTCGTTTGCAAAACAAATTTATTCGCTTGACATGTTGGAGATCATCGAATTATTACTTTTAATGTGAACTAATAAACTCGATACTTTCTCTTGTATCAAATAACTGTTTTATTACACATTACACACCCCGCATATGTGCAGCTCGGCAGGACGGCAACGAGAATGTTTAGAAATGTAAAAGACAAACAATTACCGATATAAAGTATTTTATTTACAAATGATTGCAACAATGAAGTACAGACGATGCAATATAATTACAAGAGTATGTATGTCCAAAGAATGGGAAACGAATAATATCTAACGGCTCTAAATTATAATTTATGTAAAATTTATACATTCGAGCCCAGCTCCGCCTCCGCCGACGCGGTCGGCGGCGGAGGCGGCGGCGGGCGCGCGGCGGAGGCAACACTCATTTCAAAGCTAAATAGAGATAGAAAACAATTTTGTCTAAGAAAGTAAATGAAAAAAACGTTTTATAAAATAAGGAATCTAAATAATATATCCAACGTTGGTCGTAAGTCGTACTAAATTCATACCGATTTTACCTTTCGCGTTTAATACTGCACTAGCGACATTCCGAAATTTAAGACAACTTGTATGAGAATAGTTAAAAGTCCAATTTGCCTCCACCGATGCTTCCGATGCTTTCAGATTTTAGTACGTACACTATTACCTTAACTAGAAATCCGATATCGAATGTCAACACGCGTCCGTCACACACACGTCCACGTACACGAATGCAACAAGCCTCACGTGTGTCTGCACGGTATATCGCTCTCTCTATCAAAACACAATAAAAAGACAAGAACGGAAATACATGCACAAGTAACGTGCGAACTAATAAGTAAATGTAATACAGCTTTCTATTTTGTTCTAACAGAGAGACCATACAAACCACCGCACACGCTTAGCCTAGAGATCAAATACCTAACTTTAACAGAGTGTAGGGATCCAATAGTCCTGCACTCAGGTAAAAATTCGTATTAATACAAACTCAATTTTCACGACAAGGCTAACTATACTCCATCAAACTACCTTTTATCTGTCAAATGAAATAATCTGAAATACAAAAAAATGTCTAATCAAATTACAACTGAAATAATCTTGCATCATTATTTAGAAAATCAAACTTTTACATCAATTTAATTTATTTCAAAAATTGACAACGTTGTCGAAAAGAAACCTTGAATAATTGAAGCGTCGTAAAATTTTCCTTGTCGTGAAAAGAGGCCAGGTAGAAGTCTCAAAAACCGTAAAAGCGGTCATCGGCGAGGCCGCGAGCGGAAGCGTGGCACAAAGCTCAGCGAAACGAGACGCCCGGCGCTGGCGCGGCCGCTGCCTGCCCTGATCACACCCAGCGGAACTCAACCCTCAATAATAAACATCTGAGAAACAATGTCTAAATGACAAAAAATCTACGTCTAACAAAGAACACATAAATACTAATATCTAAAATTAGGGAAGATCAATTTTATTGGACAATTAGGAAAACAATAAACATTTTAAACAGTCCAATGACACGCGAAACATCCTTTAACTACCTGTACTGTAGCAATTGTTGACGAAATAATACACTAAAGTCGACACAATACACACGTGCTCACACTCGTCACCTACCAGTTCTGAGCTGCAGCGCCTGTAGAAATGGTGCGGCATTTGTGAAGTGGCGGTATCTAGAGATCGATATTGATTCCTAGAGACAATACCAGTAGCAACTCGCGCTCGGTATGATCAGGTCTCGATTGTGTAAATGCAGCTGCGCCTGACATTACCAAATACATAAATTCATATTTAAATATATATTTTACCTTGGCTATACACAAAGGAGAAAAGCTCGTAGTTCCAAAAGAGAGGGCGAAATTACAACTGTCCTATTGAGTAGTGTCAAACATACAAAACAACGTCCGGAAACATATTTCTTGCTAATCTACTGATAGTGGGCAACAACTGTAAGAACCAACGAGTTACAATCGACTAAAACAACGTTTAGTGCTATTAAAGCTGTGGTTAAATGATTTTCTTAAAGTTAGATCGCCCCCGCACCGAGCCGTCGCGGCTCCGAGCTCGCTGGTGCGGGTGAATCTAACTTAACAAACAATCATAAGCCTTAACTTATTTCATATATAGAGAAAATAGATGTCGATGTGTCGCTTGATAGAAAAAACATTTATATCCATTGGATGGAAGCCGTCCATTGTCACAGTAGCAGTTGCGTTCACACAAGCGCTCGCGCGGGGCCACGGGAATATATAAGGAAACACGAAACCGCAAAAGGAGCAGTTTCAAAGCGGCGGCGCTAGACGGCGTTGAGCGCGCGGCGCGACGGCCCGTAGTCCTCCGGGTCGCGGTCGCGGCTGCGCGGGGCGCGCTCCTCCCGCGCGTACCCCTCGCGCGCGTACTCCCGCCCGTACTCCTCGCGCGCGTACGCGTCGCGCGTGTAGTCGTGGCCGTACGCCTCGCGCTCGTAAGCCTCCGCCGGCGGGTAGTCGTGCGCGTAGCCCTCGTGGTAGTCGCGCGGGTAGTGGTCGCGCGGGTAGCGCTGGTACTGCTCTCGGGGGTAGTATTCCTCCTCCAACCGCTCGGGCCGCGCCGCCCGCGACCTTCCTCCTGAAAGTTAAGGCGAGGCATTCCATATATGTTTTTTACTATGTTA
This sequence comes from Papilio gigon, assembly GCA_027563995.1. Classification (NCBI taxonomy): domain Eukaryota; kingdom Metazoa; phylum Arthropoda; class Insecta; order Lepidoptera; family Papilionidae; genus Papilio; species Papilio gigon. The sequence continues at coordinate 9,362,148 of JAODUI010000001.1, read as the reverse complement.
AAATCGGTCCAGTTGCATTCGGTTTTATGATAGGTATTTTTACAATTCAAATGACGAAAGATATTAACGGGACATGTTTCAAATTTCATTTATTATACCTGTCTGTTAAAACAGAAGACAACAAGGCCGACGGTAAGGTACAAAACGAGCAGGGTATGCACGGCAAACATCACACGGGGGAAGGTTCGCCGCCGGGGCAGGGGCGGGGGCGGCGGGGCGCAAGCTTCACTCGGCCACCCGGACTTACTGCGCTACGACTCGGGGGCCACAGTCGGCGTGAGGTCGCCGCTGCGCACTTTACCGGGGCACGGGAGCACGACCTGCGCGGCGGGCGGCGGGGCGGGCGCCGCTGCGGAGAAGGTACAGTGAAGCAGCCGGCGCGCGGCCGACTGCCTCAGAAGACAGGTAAGAGACAAAGATTTTGATGAGAGGGCCATACAGTCGAGATTTCTGGTTAGTATGAGCAGGGGTTGGTCTTTAGATAATGAGATACACTGATAGGAAATACTGATGATGCAGGTTAGTCCTGTAATGTTAGTTAAAAGCATTTTTTTTAATAACGGATTATTACCAATGGTCTGGTATAGTTCGTTTGCATTTCTTTCTCTGGTGATGCTTGCAATCGCAACGTGCATGTCACATTAGTAACGTAGGGGTGCTGAGGTGCGGTTAGTACAAGCACACCCTTGGTTAGCAGTAAAAGCTGTTAGCGGGCGCAGCCTGTAGAAAGAGTGTGCAACCTGAGCGGGCGGCGGCCGGTGACTGCTATGTAATGGTACACTGGAATATATGGTCTTCGCGCGACGGTTAGTGCGCTTGTCCTGAGGCTTGTACTGAAATGAACAGGAGTCGTCAGCGGCGAGGGCGCTACTTGTTAATCTAACATCGACACTGACACTGAACTACGGGGCCTGAGTGCGTACGAACTCGGCTTGAAAACGGCAACGCAGTACGGAGAATCGCGCTTCTTTCTTGTAATAACATTCTTCATTAGGAATACATATATAAAATGTGCTGATGAATTTTGTAATTTAATTTCCGTACTGCAATGCCAACATAGTGATGATTAGGGAACTAGAAGATACTAATCGGAATTAGCGGACTGCGGCTGCAGGTACAACTTACGAAAGCTGTAACGTCTATTATTTAAGAAATTGGATAGAACTGAAGTTTCGGAAATACATTACGAATTAAATATGTACAATTTTCTTATTTCAATTACAAAAAATAAATAAGACGTTAAGAAGAAAATGTTAAACTGGCTAGAATGTTTTGGTTGAAACAAATAATAATAAACCTGAAACTTACAGAAAAAAACATTGCTATGGGGCTGCCAGGCATACAACACATTATACATTCTAGAAAATAAATCTAGCTAACATATTTAAAATAGAATTGAAGATACTACGCTTTATGTTACCTCTCTCTCTCTCGTAGTTATAAGAGTCGGACCTCTCCCGGTGTCCTCCGGCGTGTGCGGGGGGATCAGAAGAGGGAAACACGGTTACACATGGACAGTATACAGTGAGACACGCCCCGTGAGTATCGTATACACATTATGATACAAAAACATAAAATGTTTAAATACAGGCGATGTAATGCGGTGAAGAATCACTTAAAACTAAAAGTTTATTTGTTGATCGCGACCCTTCACACGTACACTATGTCTCATTGAAAATAATAAGTTACTAAAAAGAGGAGTACAGAAATAAGTAATTAAAAAGGAAAATGTCATTATTCAAATCGACTTCTCTAGGACAGAGATAGTAAAAGATCTTTATAGTCAAAGTGAGTCATTAACATGTACTTTAAATAACCAATGACTTAAAGAGGCCTCAACATCTACACGTAGACCGCGTGTACCCGCGGCAGACTCACCAGGCTGCGCGTGGTGCGGCGCGTGGTGTTGCGCGTGGTGCGGCGCGTGGTGCGCGGGCGCGCGCGGCTGCGGCGCCACCGTCGGCGGATGCGTAGCTCGCCAGTACGCCTGGAACACATCACATCTACTGATAGTGATACATGAGTAACCTAAGGTGGTTATAACAGACAAAGCAAGACTGGGACATTATTGTCTGGCAATGCTAAAGGCGCTGACCTCAAGGTACTCGGCGATGTGCTCGCAAGCGTCCTCGAGCTGGTTCTCGTCCAATACCACATCGAACATCTCCGTGGGGCACTGCGCCAGCTTCTCCGCAGCCACCATCTGCACCGACAGGTTCTTGCTCTGCCCCTTGCCTCGCGACTTGATCAGCCGCTGCAGCACCTGAATAATGAACTAACAAGTTAACATTTCGTCTTTAAATGACTATTATAAAAATAGATGTGTTTTTTTTTAAGTCCATTTGCAAACAGTCGCTATGAATTTCTAAAATATCAACGTTGTGATACAAAGTCTGTCTTTATACCTTCGGACTGGATATCTTGAGGTACACGATGGTGGGTGCGAGCGAGGTCTTGGCGAGCTGCGAGGGGTGGTTGATAGTGTCGCAGTCGAGCACCACCAGTTGCAGCGTGCGCGCCAGCTCGAATATCCTCTCAATCTCCGCCTAACGACACATTGATAATATATTCACAGAGGTCCCACAAAACTGTTAAATGCGTTAGCACGTACACAAAAACATAATTATTTCCATTGTCATGCAAATATCTGTTGGTTTAATAATCTTCTTATGGTCGATTCCCATTACACCTCCCACGTTTAACCTTTCATTTGTTAGTCTGTCATTTGTCAAACATTAATTTAGTTTATTTTTATTTATCCTCGATTAGCTATTTGTTATTACAATGAAGTTTTAAGATTACTTGTGCAATTATAAAGGATCATGCTGGCATTCTCAATTACTGTTTTATTTATCAACGTCTGCTAAAGGATTGTTCAGTCTATATACGGACACATCATAAAACACTATTGGTAAGTAGCACGTGACAAAACATGGCATCAATTCTGCACTTGAACATTAATAAATTAGTTCTTCAGATTATGAACTTTGACTACAGGGCGTGCTCCGGCTACGAGCAACGCGCAGCCGGGCTAGGAGCTAGCGGCTAGCGGCACACGACAACCAATGCACCAGTTCCGCACCTGCACCTCAGCGAGGCAGTTATTTCGAGAATTGCCGCGCTCCATCGGCTTTTTGGAGGGCGTGAAGAGCGAGCGTTTGGCCAGCGATATGTCCGCCGTCACCCGCGTGATGATGATCCTGCAACGAGACGGCGCGTTACCTCGGGCATTACCTGCACCTCGGCCAGGCAAGTGGAGCGCGAGTTGGAGCGCTCCATTATCGCCCTCTTCGACGGGTTGTTGAGCAGCGAGCGCTTCGCTAGCGATATGTCCGCCATCACACGAGTTATTATTATCCTGGAATTGTAATTCGTTATTTATTACCCCTGTTCGTTGCTTGCGATGGACGACGTGATTGTGTGATGTGATGGCGTTTGCTTTTAGTACACTCCGATGGCTGTGTGTTAGCGGCGCTGTTGTGATGTCTCATGAGGGTGCAATGCTCTTGTCTGGCCGTGATACAAAATGTATTTATATTACATTTTCATATAAAACAGTAATCGATTGTCATAGCGTTTTGTACGTTAGTCTTCGTACCTCGTGGCCCTGTTGTGCTGTTGTGTTACGTCGCTGTAAGAAAGAGTTGTGTAGCTGAAATAAAAGCTGCTGGAAGTGAGATGATGATTATTAAATAACGCTGTCCTTTTATAAGTTTACTTTAATTTCACAATCATGTGTCTTCTTGACTTCTGTTCTTATTTTATTTAACTATCGCCTGCTTTCGTATTCATACACTTTTAAATTTAAACTGGCTTTGTTAGACTGTAAAGTGTAGAGTAAAGTCATGATTAAACGAACCATTTAAATAAAATAACATTAACAAAGAAGTTTTTTAAAATTACCTGCCCTCGAACCGCCTCTTGAGGAAATCAAAGAGGGCCTTCTGCATCATGTCCGTGACTTCGTAGCCCTTGAGGGAGGGCCCCACTAGCACCACTGGCCGCATGGACGGCACCACGTCATATGGGCTGGCGTTCTCCTGCTTCTTGAAGAACGGCTTCCTCTTCTCCTTGCCGGCGGGCAGCGCGCCCGCGCCTCTCCCTTTGCCAGAATCTGAGTCTTCACCTGTAAAGATAAAGCTCACCATGGAACGCATACAATTGCCATAACATTATAGCCAAGTAAAAAAGATATGTAAAATTGCAGCGATATAATAGAGTCAGTAAATCTGGAGACACTGCGGTACTGAGCTGACTAGAACTGTAACATTCCTCTTGCAGCAAGCAGACATCAAGCGGACACGACCGAGACTGCAGGCTCATGTTTACACAGATACATTTTGGGACATCAAAGCATGCTTCTATTCTCCACCAAACATCGAATATAATAGTTTAATTTACCGAGCATTCATTTAAAGTCTTCATTTTTATTATTTAGAAAATTAATGAGTACCATACAAAATTAAAGTAAGAGTGTTAAATGGGAAATTCCTTCACAACATCGACAGCTCTTAGCAACAGACTTCAAATTATAACTACCACTATCGCCTTTTATTCATGAAATGATAAAATTTAAAGATATTCAGAACTGCGCAAAATAGTCTTAGTATTAGTCATATTCATATAAAATGTATAAAATATATTATGTTTTTAAATTCCATCATTTACGCTTCATACCAATTATACATAAATCACTAAACATTAATAAGAAAGGAAAATAAGAGCAAAGTTGACTCATGTTTAAGTAAACATCAATTAACTTTAAGAAATGAAGAAGAGGCAATGAACAAAGGACAATGGAGCGAAACGGCTTGCAGTGTATAATATAGGAACAGATCAATTAAACTACAAATTCAGATTTTAACAAACAACACTTCAGGTTCGGAGAACTCGAGGATAGTAAAAAGCTGAATTTGATTCCCTTTACAAAATACTAAAGTTTATTTGTGAAAATACGAATTTGAAGTTACGCGTACTGAAACATTGATAAGATAGGAGGTGAACATTGATAACATTTCCTGGTCAATAATGGATGCGGGTGATCTTACCTCTGTCGAAGGTTGGCACATCTGAAAATATGTGAAGAGTGAGTGCAAGTCATCTTCTAACCAGGAAACTGGCAACTTCCACCGCGGGATGGGCGTGAGGTTATGACGCGAGGTACAAAGCAGTTATCTTTTACCCCAGTATATGTATTAAATGGAGTTTTTTGAAGACATTTGGTATAAGTTAAAAAGATTGTCACAAATACGCGTGTCGTCATTATAGATTGAAATTTATCTTTGCAATCAGAGTGCAAGTAGGAACAAGTTATAATTTTGTAAAGAATTAATTAGGCGAGACATGTGGGCAATGACAGCCTAAGAATTTAGTAGATATCTTGTAAATAGTTGGGTCAATTATGTCTTACAAAAGCAGAGTTTTTTCCGGTGTTACGAGGCTTAGCAGTACATTAGTGGTTAATTTTGAAAGTAATAGAAGAATTCGTTTTACCTAGTCAAAAAGCCAATCAAGAACAACTATAACATTATGATAGTCTAGTGTTTCAAAATATTTATTATCTGAAAAGCGCAACTTTATTATTCCGAAACAAATAATCAAACGGACAGATACATACAAACTGCATTGTACAAAGTTACACCAGATGAAATTATTCTGAGTACGATGAAGCATCGATCAATTTACTATTTGAGTCGACAAAATGCATCCATAGTTTTGTATTTCATCTGGCGTAAGGTCTCAACAACGACCGTTGACTTTGACTGATTTAAATGAAAATTCAAATATAACTGAAGTTGTAGATTGAATCTTTCGTTAACCTGTTCGCGCGGAGAAGACATTACACTAGTCTGTTATTGATAACGTGATTAAAGTAACATTTCCTTCAGTATATATTGAATTTTCATGTAATGCCCACAACATGGAACACGGAGCGCCGCGGAACGAGGCTTTTCAAATACGAGTCTTTCCCGCTTACGACTCAGTGCGCGACTGACTTGAACGGATGACACTGACACCAATTGGCCGCGCGCGCGTGTCAGGAACTTGACATATATTTGTTCAATAGCAATTATTACTTCTGTAATTTTCTAATTGTGTCCAAAGTGTAATAAACGTGCAGAACTTGAATCGATTGTGGTCGACGTCTGTATGTCCGACGACTATCTCTTTGTAACCATGCAAATTCAACTTTGTTGCTTCTTCACATTTAAAACATTTGTTGTACTTGTTCGATGCAAATCTGCGGGATGTAAGCCAATTATCTCGTAGCTCGTGGCTGTTAACTTATCTAAGGTTTCATTGAGATTGCGGATTTGATGTATTCTTCAAACTTTAGTATGCATCAGATACGTATTTGCTACCCCTACTTTGCCCGTGTCCGCGGCGCTCCATGCTGTATGGTCTCGCGAATGCCCCGCGATTGTCCCCATGGTCCCCGAATGCTGGCGCATGACGTACCGGGCGTGGGGGGAGTGCTACCTCGGCTGGGGAGCGCGGGCGCGGCGGAGGGCGGGCGGTAGCGCGCGCGGCCGGGCCCCGAGCGCACCGACTCCAACTTCACCGGAGACGGAATGAACCCGATGTCCGCGTCCTCCTTCACCAGCCGACCGATCCACCAGTTGTTGTCGTACTTCTCCTGGAAACCATGGATGTCATTGTTAGTTTGTTTAGTATTGTCACTGTTACTGAGCGTATAAATCATCATAAAGTGAACAGCTTTAACCCTGTTTGGTGAAGTGTGAATAAAAATATTTTTTTAACAATTACTTTACCTTTCTTGTTATTGTCTCTACAAACATAGTGATAGTTGAATGACCGACACGCAGATGTGATAAAGGAATGCAGCATGTTACCTTAATGTGCAGGAAGTCGCGAACTTCGAAGGAGATGGCGCTGCCGTGCACGGGCGAGTCGTCGTCCAGCGAGCCATCGTACGCCACATTCGTGCGCACCGCGAACGCCACCGGCTTGGACTGTAAATAAATAAATAAAACATTAACACATAATTACTACAACTGTACAGGTAACAGCTAATATTTACGAGTTATAGAAACGTAGACTGGAGACATTTATTGCGCTAAAGGACAGACAAATAGGGATACTCAAAATCCAGCTTTTAAATGTACCTAGCATCATGTTCATGAGGATGGATATATTTTACCACTTTTCGTCTATCGTCCTCTTAAGTATAAGTTTTGTCCTGGTTAAGTATTATCATCTATTTTCATATTATCTTATACAAGACTAATTAAAATAGCATTAACCCAGAGCTTTAATAGATTACGACACCCAAAGTCGATAGGAGAGCAGTAACGACTTCCGGTCGTATTTGACTAAAACAAACAAATCTATTTAGGATCATCTTCTGGAATACAGTTGATTTACAATTTTGCGGTACTGCGTACTATGATAACTCCCTATATTATTTTAATTTCATAAGATAGCGTTGCGATCTATTAGGAAGGTCCATCATTAAGGTTTTAATGCTACTGCTGATGATGACAAAGATTAGACCGCATTACAGTTTGCACACATCCGACACGCCGCGCCTCGCGGACAGTGTAGTGCGGGACGCACTCGCAGTTCACGTGGCGCGGCGGGTTTGTACAAGAGGGATGTGGGTGTGGGCAGACGGCTCTCACCCTTGCCTTGTCGAGCTGTGAGAGGGCCTGCGCTTCCTTCTCGCGGCGCAGCGCCTCCTTGTCCTCGTCCAGCGACAGCTCCGACGACGGCTGCGAGTAGTTGGAATCCGCCGAGCCCTGTAGCGTATACAGCCAACAATTCAAACTAGCACGGGGACATGCTTCTTATACGTCTCAGATAAGAATGTAGACTTAATTCACTTCGGTTAGCACAAAAATACAGATTTCAACAAAAATATTTGCATATTTTTTAAACTTTAAGGTTTTAAAAGTACATGTTCGTTTACGGCCCCAGGCTACGTGGCCGGGCCGTGGGCATTCTTATTTGAAACGTACTTATAAACAATAGTATAGGTGATTGAGCGTTATGGCCCCTACACACTTTCAGTTTTAACTGAGCAGTCGAACAGGTAAGACGTACGAGTGCATCAAAGACTGACAACTGTAAAGTTCAAATTGAGTTTCCAGTGTAACTGTATGACTGGTCAGTTAAAGCTGGCGGTGCGTAGACAAGTAATCAATTAGGACAGCCGGATTGAGAGGATTTAAACATCACAAATGGAAGTTTTTGTTGTTCAGGACACGCTACTCACATCTACATTGAGAGTAACATAACTTGTTACAAACTACAGGTCGCGTCTCTTAACAACAGCGTACGTTATTACCGTGATTTCACAACGATCACAGAACGCCATCTGTGTCCGCTGTGCTAAACTTTTTTTACGAGCAAAGATTTTTTTTCGTTGTGCATATTGTTTGCACTTCACTACATTGTTAGGAAATTGAATAATAGAATGCCATGTAAAGCATCAGCGGTTCCTCTATTACGGAAGTATACACGATTGTCTAATGTACATTCGGCGGTCTGCTGCTCCTTCGCTCCTGTCTCGTATAAAAAAGACAAGAATGTGTAAACAGCGACTATTATTATTATGCAATTACAATATAGACAGCATGTGGTCGTTGTTTGTTTACAGTTATAATCGATATGGCGGGGTCAGCGATGGAGTGCGGAATTGGCAGTCGTCTATGGCGCGCGCATCTCTGCGTCGGTACAATGCAGATGATTTTTATCTTCAAGTTACGGTTAGTTTAATTTATTAGTCATCAAACATAATGCCCAGTATTTAAGTACTGTACATGTATGTTGCAATAATGATAGATTCTGGATTTTCAATTGTAGAAGTCTATATAGAAGACTGGAATATATCAATCTTCTCTGTTATAGGACAAGTGCAATAATGATCATTCTTGGCGCCTGTGTCCACTGGGCAGGTAACTGCTCGTGATTGGCTTATACATTTTTATAGTTTAATACATCGTTTTACCGAAAAGAATAAGTGAATAATCTTGTAGTAATTTAGTCGTTGTTCTTACTCAGAGTTTATTATACAATATTCCTTATCTCAGATTTCATAATTTGACATTACTATAATAGTTTAATTGAATTTGGCTGCTATTGTAATGCGTCATTAATCCTAAGAAAAAAAATTGTCGCGTTCTTACGTGTGACGTCACTAGACTGTGTTATTTCTCTTTAGAATAGTATGAATGACGTATGCATTTATTCTGATTAAAGTTTAATTTTCAGTATCCCAATTACATCGTGCATATAAGATAATAAACATAAATAAGAGATCATAGAAAATAATAAAAAAAGTTATTTTGTAAGAAAGAAGCGAAGGTGTGGCATAACGAAACAAAAATCTTACCAAAGGTTTGTAGTGTGTCATTTGTCGGTGGCGGCGTGGCGTGCCCACTGCATGCAAGCAACACGGACGTACAAGTCAGACAACATGCTGTTCCATGTGAACACAATTGCGCATAACGCCCGCTGGGGCGCGGACAGCGGGGCAAGGGTTAACGTGGATACAAACAAAGTAGAAACAGATCAAAATATGTAAGAGGTTATTGTATCAACACATGCACGGACAGATCGCTGCGACGTGTCTTGCACGGAAAATAAGGAAAATACAATTAAACATTAACAGTTAAAAAATGAATGAAACAACAGAGACAAGGATTAGCCTTGTAATAACAAGTCGCAGCAATCTATGGAGTATTTTTTTTTTCATAATAAAAACATTAAGATGTATAAATTGTTTGTAAATATAGAACTTTAGAAAGTTGTTAATTATGAATAGTCGAATTCTATGAAACTGAGAAATTATAACAAAACAATTTAACAAAATACCTCTATTAAATATAATCACCGACTTATTAAAAACAGCCCCGTGAGTGTCATGAATTAAATATTGAAGCGATCTTAGATAGGTTATACGTAAGCAATGTATGATTAAATATTTACAATGATATTGTCGTATTAAGTAAATAGAATTTCTCATTTCCATTGAATTCAACTATAAATACATTGAAAGATAAAAATAAGTATGCAATGATGTATACATTTGTAAAAACATCACACTATTAGCGACCATAAACAAATAATAATAAACTAGGAAATTAATCAACTAAACGAGGCTCTAAATGAAACGAATACTTAAAAAGCTCACCTTAGCGACGGCAATTAATTAATTAAAAAATAAAACTGACTGTCATACTGGTGTCCATTGTATTATGATAAACAAACTCCACAATTCGTCCTGTTTTGTGAACGTCAAGTTACCCGCCTACTATTGTGTCAAAGATTACATTTGTTCCATAGACACAGGATTGCTGATTACAGATGACAAACGCAAAAAAATACTTAAAAGTTACTTTACAATTTAATGTGATTTTATTTATACAATTGTAAAACTGTATGAATAAATTAATTTGTAACTTTAGTGTTGACTACGAATCAAATTTAATATAAGAAAGCCAGCCTCGGTCTGCGCCATTCACTGTCCGCCGTAGAGAGCGATTGATTGTGACGTTTGTGTGTGACTGGTGGCTCGTGTTTCGGCAGACGCGCGCGGATCGAAGCTGTGACGTCACCCGCCCCAATACCCAACCCCAAGCCCCCACCGATCTCATAAACCCCCTGCATATTTGACGCCCCCATTCCGACGTATTTCGGTTATTATTGGCTCCAAATGTCTTGAGTTCCGAAACGATTCCGTCATACGGTAAAAACTTCTTTTCCGTGCTCGTCGAACTTAATTGAAGTTTATGTAGATATATATACAGAATCGATGTAACGTCCAAGATAGAAAAGTTTAAATACTACTTCATAATCACAATAGAACTGGGTAATTAGGACCTTTCATGTCGTCAGTTTCAAGTGTCGTGGGCCAGCTTAAGACCACACTAGTTAACTCTATTGTTTTCATAATAGAGAACATAAGAACATGGAAACGGCAGTATTTTTATTGTTTATGTCCTGCGAGAGAGTGGAAGATCTCCGTTGACGAACGAAACCTCTCAGTGTGAGTGCTTCACAGCATCGCTCATGTTATCGTGACCATGTAGTAATAATTTATGCTTTCTGCTCGATAGCCTTGAGAAGATTTATCGATCACAAGCAAAATGTTTGTATCGATTACAAACGGCTATTTCTGTACGAACGTTTTGAATTCGGACAAGACGTGTGTTGATGCATACCGAACATCGGAATTTATTTAACATTAATATTTTGATTGAACTATCATGTTTTCGTTTCGCTATTTTAACGCAAGGCGTTAGCAGTTCCCTTTGGCACAACAAATGTAAACGTTGGAAATTCCAAGAAATCTGTGGACTGCGAGGTATTTAAGAGTTATAAGAAAAGACCGAAGCTAGTACAACCTATTAATCTGTAATTTACGAAGACATGACAATATTGTAGTCGTTATGAATTGGACAAAGATAGAATATTTCCATTCCATACATAATAAAATCCAAATATCCGTACGTGACAAGGAAAAAAAATCCAATTCTTGTATTTTCTTTGCTTATAAGCGTTTGTTACAAGTAATCTCCGAAACGACAGGACTAATTTTTACACAACTTTTTCTCGAAGGTAGCTGATGTATGCGGGAGTGATGGATAAATTTGTTTTGTTTTGAATTCTACGCTGCGTAAATGTCGGACAACCGCTCGTTTATTTAACACAAGTACTGATTGTAGTCAGATTAACTAAAAAAGTGTTTAGAAGATTAGAACTGTCTTCTCGGTTGAAATAAATGTCAGCAATCAAAGTAACGCGTATTCTCAGCGACCACATCTGTTCATTAAATCGATACAATCTAGAGATGAAGCCTTATCAAATGACTGTGCCGCACACGCAAGGCTCACGTCACTTATTTTTGTTTCAAGGATAATTATATTTCAAAACAAACATGATGGAATTCTATCAGGCAGCACTGTCGTAAACAATCATACTTCACATAGTTTACAAAATAATTTGGACAGATTTAGTATGTGCGAATTTTATTAGTGTGCGCGAACTCGGAGATTTGCCGGATCTCTGCTCAAGTCTGGTTTTCGTTAACGTTAATGCGTTTCTGATGGTTATAGCTTGCTAGCGGAGTCACGTCTGAACTAAAGTAGCCTATACACTATACATTACAAAAAATTGAACAAATTCATTGAAGTGTTTCGAAAAACTCTTGCAATAGTGTTATTTTATATATAGTTTTGAAATGACATCATACAATCGAATAATTATTCAAAGTCCAAAATGTCAACTTGCTAAACTTAATGAAAGAAATTTACAGCTATTAATTACCGCAGTTTGAGAAAATGTTCAAGGATTAGTGTTTTCAAAGGTAGGTATGTAGCTTCAATATGATGTTTCAATGTTTCTAGCAATACGTTAAAAATTGGTTAAACACCTTCACTGATCCAATTTTTGGAAAGTAAAGACAACTGTCTGGCCGCGCAACGCACGCGGCTGAACAACTGCAACACAACACCATTCTGTACCCACCTCTATACTCATTAATTTGTCTCATTTGAGTTTACTATTTTAACTATACTAATTTGACAAGTGACAGTAACCAATTATTGTTAAACCTTTAACAATATAAAATCGTTTTCTTTAAGTACATGTTAAAAAGCACTCGCACAAAGCTCGCACTGGCTGCAGCAAGGATCCAGCTAAACCTCTAGGAACACAAACGTCACATTGTAAGAATAAACCCCCCGGACGTGGCACAGCTATCAACTAACACAAACAGGAATCGTAAATAGAACTTTTCATTTACTCCGCTATTAATTTCATAAACATTACCTACTTTGGAAATGACAATGCCTTTTCAGAAACACAGCGAGCGCCCACGGTATGTTGGACGTATGAAATGGAATCAATCAAGATGTGTTGTCGCACCTGCGTGAACAACTTGTTGTACCCGTGGCCCTGGTTGTTGTAGCCCATCATGTTACGGCATGGCGGCAGCTGGTGGCCGCTCTGGACCACCAGGGGGATCGCGTCCGGGTCGGCCGTGGTGGCCGCGCTACAACACTAGGGGTGCGCCGTCCGGCTCGGCCGCGGTGGTCACTATGCACCGCCAAGGGAATGACGTGGTCGCGCTGGTCGCACACTATCACAACGCGTTCGTGGTCAGCCGCGGTAGCCACTTTGATGAATATAGGAAACCGTCGGGCTAGCCGCAGTGGCCGCTGGCCGGCCGTGGATCGCGTCGTTGTCGACGTTGGTGGCCGCGCGGCGTGGTGCGGGCTGGCCGGCGGCCGCGCACTCACAAAGCCGATTCCGAGCGAGGTGAGCGCACTCCCCGCTTTGCCTTGCTATACGAAGTAGGGCTGTCGCTCGCGTTATGTCAACAACACGAGTAAATGTTAACTAAACTTGCAATAGCGTCATTCATGTATTCGTTGTCTATATTATTCATAGATATTTCCATTTTTGCAACAAGATAGTTTTCTTTTTAGCATCTTATTTAGTATTTGTGAATGATATGTGTGACTTTTACAATGCTTTGTATAAACTCTGATGAAAGCATCGCAGTCCACTCCGGTCGAATAAAATTATTTATTACTATTTCGTTTAAGTGCTATTCGTCGATTGGACTACTTAACTCCGTAAATGGGTATAAAACTGTTGTACAATTTTTGTGATTTAATTGTGCTGCAAGGCGCAGCCCTTGACTCGCGGGTCCTGTCGCCCGCCGCCCGCCGCCCGCCCGGCGGTGAATGAGCTGCGCGCGCACCCCGCTCCCCGCGCCCGCGCCCCGCACCACTATCAACACATCCGACTGTGTGCAACTTCACGTTTGTCTACATGTTTCTACATCCGTACACACACATTGTAACAATATACATAGAACTTATCCGTTAAGAACGAACGGTGAGGTAGTAAACTTTTGAACTAATACATTGATCTTTTAATTACATATTGAAATGTTATCGAAGAATTATGATGTTGCGATTATAGAAATAACAAACAATTGTCTAGCCTGTGCGGTACAGACACGCAGGTTACCTACAAGGTAATCAAACCACTTTCATTTATCCGATCTAAACATTTTTCACAGGCTTTAGCCTGAGTCACAAATATGCTTTTAACATAAAGTGTTAGGTCGTGTACAAAATAAACATAAATAAATTGACATAAGAAAACAACAAATAAGTTAAGTAACGAACGGGTTGACAGGTCGCTCCGCGGGGGACAAAATAAAAGATTAATACAACTGGTTCTCTGGTGGTAATGTCTAATGGAAAAAACATTTTTTGACATTACTTCGTTGACACTTAACATTACATTAAAATTTCGTATAGAATTATCAAGAAATAGCAAAATTCTTCACAAAAACATTAGTTTTCCTACAACGATGACAAACTTCTACGCGGTAGCGTAATGTCAAAACAACCGTAGCACCGTAGCAATGTCGTAGCAACTTGTAGAGTGTAATTAACAGTTTTCAACTGGATTTGATAAAATGAACTTTATATACTATTCCAGATATGTCAAACTGTGCTAGTCAGACCAATAGTCATACCTGTGTAGTAATGTTGGCGTAAACAAAAATAACTCAAAAGTATTTTGATTCGTAGAGTTCCCAAGCATTAGACTCACAGCGTATTTATTCGTTACGTTTTTGTTTTAAATTTGGAATAACACCATAAAGAAATTGTGTTTTAGTTAAGTTTGTGTTGTGTTATGTCAAATCTAAGGCTAAGTTAAGTTCAATCGATGACCGCTCCGGTTAGCACAAGTTTACAATGGCCGACAACACGCCAGACAAACTTCATCATTTATTTCAAGCGAGCCGCTGTGGCGACGCGGCGCAGCCAGTGTCGACTTTACTGCAGTCGCACAAGATTTAAGTTTGTATTTCAGTTAGAACTGACAAATGAACTTTGGAAAAAATAGAAAAAGAGACTTAAACCGTCAGGGAATAAGAGCGCCGTTTAGATGTTGGACGTTGCGACTGGATGTGCAATGGAAGCTAATATTTTAGGCAAGTAAAGAGAATTGTATTTAATGTGTATTGTTTTAAGGTTTAATTTTGTGATGTGATCGTGCGCATGCGCGGATGATGGATCGATGGCCGGCGCCGCGACGGCGACATCGTTGACCCACTTGTCGCTGCGGCGACGGTGCGGTTGCGGTGCGTTTACGGTGCGACGCCGAACCGCAGAACACATACCGAACTAGTGTGTACAATAGTTCCATTGTGGACAATGATTAGCTTGTAGTTTGTTCTGTCATTAGTAACATAACTGCATTACTTAAAGTAGTTAAATATTTACTGAAGGAGACGGTTTACAGTACTTCTACTTGTTATTCCGTACAGGACGTCCACGTCAAAAACTGTGATCATTTGAAGATATTTAAATATGTTCCAAAAACATATCCGAATACCACATTAGACTGGGGATTACAGAGCGAAGGACTCTCACTTAATTACCTTGCAATTCAACCTCAAAATAATTAACAACAGTAAACGTGTTTAGACAATCACTATGGTCTACACTATCTTTTCCTTATCAGAATAGTGTAACTCCACTAGTGAGTCATTTCCCGAGTCCCATCAACACTTTTTTCTAATTGTGACTGCTGTTCGGTTCCTGTAATTAACCAATCAGAAATGTCACATTACGCATATCACGAAGAATCTATTCTTGTCAGATCCGGCATGAGTTCCGGACTCAGAACGGCGCATGACTCAGTGGTCAGCGTACTGTGACTACACATGCCCCGGGATGAGATGCAGTTCGAGGTCGCCGTGTCACGGCACAATTTAAATTCGGATTCGATTGTTGGGATTTACTATAGGAGAAAGGCAAACGAAATATTTATTAAGTGTCCTATAGAAAACACCGATTTACTAAGTGAGAACATCTGTCAATATTACAATAAATATAGTTCATGTCTAATACAATAAAATAATAGGGATATAACCTATTTGACTGTAATTAAAATTAGGAGTGACTTGCGCTTAGCAACAATCACAATAAATTTGTCCATAGTAGATACATTGTAGGTTAATAAATTAATTACTTTGAAATTAGTAGAATTAATCTTATTATTCTACGACAGAAAACTTGTATCAGGTACTGTCTGCGATATTCACGGACATAGAAGCAACAGGTGTGTCGACATCTCTGACACTCATTTACATCTGTTGAGACGTCTCGGGATAAATTGATAATGAAACCACATTCCCTGTGACTACGTTCGTATCAGTTAAAGATCAACTCTTAAATTTGACTTGGTGGCACTTTTTGTGGATAAGATGAATGAAAAAAAAAAAGATTACGATACGTGACGAAAGAACATCTGTTGCGGCGTCCCGTACAGCGCTACAAGAAGCGGGCGGGAGCGGGCAACACTGCGTACACGCACCCGTCTGCCCAGGGCATAGCGCTGCCGCTTGAAGCGATCCATGGCGAGGTGGTGAGCCTTCGTCATAATATCTGCATCTCACAGTGTATCCGAGCACCAGTAAAACAACTGCACCACACTAAAACTTCATTATTGTATGTTTTTTTGGTTATAAAACGTCCGATGCGAGTACGGTGCGCGCGGGCACTCGCTGCGCGCTAAAAATACGACGCGACTCCGGCCCGGCGGCGCGCGAGACGCGCTCAACCACTCGTCGTTAAGTATACATTGCTGACTACCCTACAATGACTCATTTCACTTAAAACCAATTTGAAATACATAAACTTCTAAATTATTACAATAATCGATACCTGTGCTCCTTCCAGCCACAAGATATGAAGTACGTTCTTGTTATCCATCGACGAGGACCAAACACAAATGTGAAAAATGTTAATTAACAGCAAAAATTAAAAGGTGTCAGGCGTTCGCATGTTGTGTGTTGAGGAAACACTGTTCTGATTAACGTAACAAAATTAAAAGCTAATCAATGTAACTTGTCAAATGTTCATAAACGAAGCAATCGATGTATAACAAACATTCGATTGTTACAAAGCAAATAAGCAACTCTCTCGCTATCGGAGTACAGTCCGTTAACGATATGTTTACTATCATTATGATCCTTATCGTATATACTTAAGGTTCAAATTGATTAAAAGTGTTATTGTCAAATATGATGGCAAAGCAGCGGTTCCGGCTCGGCCGACTCCGACATTGATCTGTCATCGTCGGTTGCCAACTGCACGACTATTGTTTAATCGTTTCATTAACGAAAATGTACAAATAATGTCTAGTCATTAGGTAAAAATAACATAGTTTAATACTTTTTACATATGTCATGAAAGAACATGGAAAAAAACATTTTGACCATGGATATTGTATTTTCTATTTCCCGGGAAAGAAAACAAAGAGTTAGTGCTGCCATAATTTATATATATACGAGATGTATTAGTCATTATTTAAACCTACTGTTTTGTTACTGCAATGTAAATTGTTTCTTTTATTTGTCAAAATGCATTTGGAATTTCTGAAATTTGATAGTATCTTCACATCAGCGCCATCTATCATCCATAATAAATAATTAGCGTTTCCTGCCATCTATGAGCAGCGACGAAGACTAGAGTAAAAAAAAGTGCAGTTTTAAAGAGCTTTCCATCCGTGTAGACAGAGGGCACTGTTTGCTTATAAATTTTGTTACTTTTTAAAGGTGCTTATGACAAATTGGATATGTAGTTAAAATCTGTAGCTTTTAACATAATTCCGTTAGAGTCTATACAAACACAAAACAAGCAAAGAGGACTAAAATTTTATGAATACCGACTAGGTGTACAGGTCACAGTTTATTTGTTGTAAAAAATTACGTCCCTTTAATAACAACGACAAACATGATACGTTTTTTTCTTTCTCGTAGTTTTCTTCACTCGTGTGGTTTACGCGTGTGTAACTGTGTCACATAGTTCCGCTTGTCGCCAGCTGCTCCAGTTATTTTGCTACACTTTCAGTTTCCCACCTTTGTCTATTTGTTAACGTCGTACGGACTAGCACGTGTCTTCACTGG
Source organism: Papilio gigon (assembly GCA_027563995.1). Classification (NCBI taxonomy): domain Eukaryota; kingdom Metazoa; phylum Arthropoda; class Insecta; order Lepidoptera; family Papilionidae; genus Papilio; species Papilio gigon. Next base: position 9,344,183 of record JAODUI010000001.1, on the reverse strand, counting down.
TTTCAACGCATCTCACAATTCGGCAGACTGCCAAATGTACTATGTATTACGACGTTAGAACCACAAAACAATGGTGTAACATTTACTACTAGCTCTTAATCGACAACGTTTGTTTGTTCATAATTGTTCAACTTTTGTAACTAGACTACTTATCAATGTTGCATTTACAGGAGGAAAAAATGATAATTGTAACATGCAACAGTGTTTTATATAGCAATGTTAATTTCACAAAATATAACGCAAATGATCTTTGTTCGACGTTACTTCATCTAGCCGACTTAACAGTTTCTTTGCGTTCCACTCTGCCTTCGCAAGGTTTTTCCTTTTCATGAGTTTTCTACTGTATCCAATATATTTAAAATGTTGTTAAAAACTGATCTGTGCTAAGAAGTTAGTTAATCACCCGTTTATTTGTATTGTAACTTATCGTATTCAGATAAGTAGACAAGTCGGTAGGACTTCATGAAGCGACTCTCGTAGTGAGCGTAATTTTACAAGTCAACAAGTTATAAAAACTAGTAGCGCCGTGTCCGAGCGGAACAATTATGAATGAGATATCGTCGTTGGCGCACGTTATCACCTGGCCCGAGTCCAGCGCGTCGAGTGGTTGCCTCCGCTGCTCCTCCGTCAAATGTAAAAGATCTAAATTATTTTCGTTTCCTCTGTTCGTGTCCGCGCTCCGCGGTTGCGAGAGTTTTAAAAGTTTGTTTGCTATAGTTTAGACTATTGCTACTAGATGGCGCTAAAAGGTATCACGAAAAGCTTTATTCGAAAGCTTGTTTTTACCTTAGCAGACGTTTTCATATCGATATAATGAAGAAATGAAGATTAAAAATAATAATACATTATAATAATTGCTTATTGTAAAGTGAATAGAAATTGAGTGTCAAGTGTAATATGAATTTAAAACGTTCATATGTGGCACACATGGTGTTTTTACTTTACTTATCGCAAAAAAAAAAAACAATTTTAACAGTTGAAAGACGCAAATTGACTTTGTAACAATTACAAGGGATATGGAGAGAAGAAAGGAGTCAAGAAGATATAAGAGGCATGGGCAGCCCATCGAATGATTCGCCGGCAGCATTGCGCTTCCATTCCAATATTACGTTCCGACTGTGCGAGGTTTTAGGGAGAGGCAATAAACGCGAGTTCGACAGTGTCACGGCAGTGGTGACTAAAGTATATTCAAGATTTTCCATAAAAATAGTATAATTTCATGGTCTGTATATCTTGCATCAAACGTCTATAATAAGACATTCAACATGTATGGGACATTAAGGAGCGCGGGGGAGCGCGGGGGCGCGCGGGGGAGCGCGGGGGAGCGCGGGGGAGCGCGGGGGAGCGCGGGGGAGCGCGGGGGAGCGCGGGGGAGCGCGGGGGGGCGCGGGGGCGCGCGGGCGCACGGGCGGAC
>JAODUI010000001.1:9267037-9338614 GCA_027563995.1 Papilio gigon | reverse complement strand
GAATCCCGGAGAATATTTAAATAATGGTAATTAATGTGTTCATTCAGATGATAGCAGAGGACGATGACACAAAAGAGGAGTATTATAGTTTCAGCGGAATTACGCTTTAGTCATTTTAAAAATTACTGCGTAACTTAGGAATGCATATTTGTTTAGTACGTACGTGTCCGACTCTAGCACCGCACCGCGTCTTAAACGCGAGGATACCTCACCAGTTTGGTCTGATAATAGTACTCACCGACTGCCAGTCCTCCTGTCTCTCTAGCGCGGCGGGCTCAACGCGCTTGGCGGCCTGCGCACGGCGTAGCTGTTCCCGCGCGCGGCTCCCGAGGTCCGCGGGCCCGACCTTGATGAACTGCAGTGGGTTGCCCGCAGGCTTGCCCGGCAGTACCGACGCCGTGTGCGGACGCACCGCCAGGAAGTCCGCGCTGTCTGTCGTCTGCAAACAAACAACGCTATTAGATTTAGATGAACTAGTACAGATTCGACCTTAATTCAGAATCAAAGTTTTTTGCTTAAAGATAAATTTATGCACTACCCCTTATTCACTTTGACTACTTTTTTAACGTTCTTTAGTTTCGGCAATTTTTTTAAACTAATCTCTGATGGCCTTAGAGAAAAAGGTACGTTCGTGTCTTCAATGAACGTAGATCCGTGTCAAGTCCATTTAAATCCGCAGCACACTTCCGAGAATTATATAAAGCCTTATCTCAAACTCTGCTTAACTACGTCGAAGTAATTGTATCAATTGTCCTACTCTGTTGCCTAGCTGGGACACAGTGCAGTTAAGACAGTAGTGCAAGTTCACTTTACCCATTATTGCACAACTTGCTTTCACTTATTCCTGATATATGTCTAGACACTTAATTCTAGTCATTTTAAATGTCATTACGCTTACATACAACTTCCTCAATAATCGTTGTTCTTTATTTATTGTTTTTTAAATATTAAAATATATTTGAACTTTAACATAAGTAAGGTTTCTATTCAACATGCGCATGTGTTGGTCACATTCGTACACCGGATACTTTTTATAGTTTATCGTAACAAGATTAATAAAGGATTTTAGCTAGATTAGAAACTCCTATGAATCAGTTTAGGAGTATCCAATCAGCTAGCAAACTTTACTTAATGCTGTTGCTTTATTTGAGAATTAAGTGATTTGGTAGCGTGTCATCTCGAAGGCAAGATATTGTCCCAAAAAAAAAAGAAGGGAAAGAAGAAGAAGGAGAATTTGGTAGAGGAGAGACGCATAGGAAGTGGGAATATATTTTTATTTACGTGTCTTGCAGCTGTTTGCTCATTTGTCTAATTTTAATAATTAAGTGTGCCGGTGAGAGCTGACTTCTGTATTGTGCGAGAGTAACAAAAGTGTTATCGAAACAAGAAAATTATCATTCAAAACAAGTACAAAAGTGCGCGAACATAACATTATGTGGACCGCATTATGCAAGAGATGTTGTGTCGCCTGAGGCGCGTTATGCGTGGCAATACAAGTCGCATCTCCCGTGTTCTCACGCCGAGAAAGCTGTCGAAAATTGAAAGAAGCTATGAATGCTTCTACATGCATACACACTTTCACTAACCGCGGATACATAAGGTGTGAGTGGTTACTGGTCTTGTCTGTAGTAGGTTCGAATCAAAGATATATTTTTTTTATTTGTATTTGACATTTGTTTACGTTTAAAGCACGATTAAACTCTAAATACGTGTTCATTGCATGTATTGTACACATTAGTTTTGTATTAAAAGTACTTCTATTTTGGTAATTAGACAAGTCCGATGTCGTTACCTAGCTGCAAATTATCTCAATCATTGGCAATGTCAAGGTGAACGAATTTCACTGAAAACTTTCTCTTATCGATCTCGATAGGTTACATGCATACAAACAGTAATCAACATTGGTTTATAATTATAATAATTAAAACAAATAAATGTTACCAAGACCGGAAGCGGTCAGCGATAAATCCGGGCGCGACACGAATGCGCTGAGTCATTAATGCGGCATACAAGCAGACAGTGGAGTGCAAGGAGTGCACGTGCACGGGGCTATATCCGTCCAGGTTCGCTCCACATCGCGCGGCATGCGGGTATATTTAGATCCCGGTCAAACACACTGGCTAAGTCTATTTGCACCGCGTTACGCAACCGCTCGCCACGGCCCCCGGACCACAACTAACTTTCGCGCTTTTCCACCACCAACTGGGGAATGTGGTATTTAATTATAATTGCATTATTAAAATGCAAAAATATCGTCGTATTAATTGATTCGTGGCGCCCGAACCGAGTTCCGTTAAGCGGTTATGTTAAACTGAAAGTTATAAAATTATTCAACCGGCTGCCGCACGCAGAGTTGGTTGATGGATAGTTAAAAAGGCATTTAGTATCGATATATGATGAATTTCACAGTTAATTTATACTAAGTTATACTCATAGTGACCACTAAATTACCACCGGCATTAAGATTAAAGTGAACTTTTAAAAGTTGTGACTTAGAGACGCTACATCGTCGCTCATTGCTTTGCTTAGTTAAGTCCGTGCTTGAAGTGCTAAGAATACCAATAACTAGAAAGTAACCGATACTGCTGTGTATTTAAATTTCACATCAGATTTCCAGTTACGCTAGAGAATATAAACGTAATTGTATACATAACACATAAGTGCATTTATGCGGACGTAACTTCAAGTAATTGATTGGCAAGTAAACCTTTTCAATGATGCTCCTGCGTAGCCCTCCAAAAATAGCAACGATAATCGGGCCTAGGCCGCCCTCATCTAGGATACTCCCGCACCCTTGTCTTTCTAGTCACCGATCAACCCATGTCCTCATCGGTTTATCTTGCGGAAGGTGTACTCAAGCTGACCTGTCCGTGATGCTTACAAGATACTCCCGAAGATTTTTCTATGTTTATTATTAATGCACGGAACCGTTTTGATATTGTTCAATATTAAAATTCATATCTCGTCGTGTAGCTGCGTGTTAACATAACATTATTTGCACAAGTCGTGCGGCCGCATAGATTTGCGTTCGACGCTCGTGTCATTGCTACGTGTTTGATCCATTACGGTTTTTGTACGTGCAGTAATAACGGACACGAGGCAAAGAAGCGTAACGGACAGATAATAAATAATGTTTTTTAAAATTGTAAAGAAATTGAGAGTGGTATGTGTAAAGTCAGCCTAACTGAGGGTTATCCTTTTTTTTTTCGAAGAGAATGTACCAAATGGCGATGGAGTTCTAAGGTATCGTTTTAAACATTAAACAGTAATTTTAACACGAATCTAGGACAGGCGAACGATGTAATCATCTAAGCCTAGGCTTTAGATACGAGAACTATAAACCAAAGGCAAATATCATTTATCAATAAAACTTAATACATTTTGAATCTTTGTTTACTTAGTAAATTCTTTGCTTAGCTTATTAAGTCCCGTTCAATTTGTTTAGCCCAGAAGTCTTAAAATAAATTTGTATTTCTGGAATCTACCACTGTTTTAACCAATTATTAAAAGACTAGATTTTGCCCGCGACTTTGTCCCTGCGTAATTTATAATAAATAGCCCATGACATCCTCCAGTGCATGTTCTACATCTGTGTCAAATTTTAATGAAATGTGTTAAAACATTTTAGAGATACTTTCAAACAATCATCCATTCAAACTTTCGCATTTATATTAGTATGAAGTAAAATTACTATATGTACATACTTGAAAACAAGAAAAAACAACCTCAACCAAAGCCTTCCTATACCTACACATGACTTCTCAGGCATGTCTTACTCCTGGTCGTGTGGTCGGACCTTCAGTTCAGGATTTGCGTGTCTTCTCAGATCTCAGTGACGGCGTAACAAGGTCCGCAATATCATAAATGAGGATGGTGCAGTAAAGGCTACTTCAAACCGTAGCATCGTCGGTATGCGACTGCACAATTACTACATCGTAGCCTTACATAATATTTATGTCGCGATAAAATATTGAACACGACACTTGGCGCACTCCCGTGCCACACGACATCGTAATTGATAAGAAAGTCGTTTCCTTTTTTCAATGAAAAAAAGATCGCGTCTAATAACCTTTACGGCTGCGGAAACCAACTCTAGTGTAATTTGACACGTGTTATAAATAAAAACAAATGCAATATTAGAGTTCTGAAAGGTGAAAAATTAACATGTGCCGCACATGTTAATAAAGTTTTATTTTTACTTAAATATGTAACGTTAGTAATTCTGTGATTAAAGTCATCATCACATAAATATTAAGTAAAGTAAGACAAGATAGATGATAAGCTATTAACTATAATACGCCGCGACATTTCGGCTAATGGTGTAGGCAGTATATGTGAAAATCGTGACTCAATCACTCTAAAGCTTATAACGAAAGTTGTCTTTTGCATCGTAATTAGAAAGGGAAAATGTTTATAGAAGAATATTGTAACCCATTACAGCAAGAGCTTTAAATATCCATGAACAAATTAATATATACACATCGCGGGGTATTAAAAATAACTTAGGAAGTAGCCTGTCTGCTATTTCGGGCAGTACACTATTTTAGTAACAAACTCCTCCTATCCCTCCATCTCAATATTTACATTTATAATGTTAGTAAGAAGTAAGATAATAGTAAAAAATGACATACCTAAAGACGTATTTACAACGAAGTTCAACAGTATTAAACAATAGTTTCCGATTAAATCTTTTTAATCTAGTAAGGACTTTACTGTACGAAGTGAACACACGCACTGAGGCCGGTGTCCACCGCCGCCGAGAGAGGCTTTCACACAAAACGTGAGGGTTTTGAGGAGCAAGACATTGGTATGCAGCACGCCACGCGGTGACATGCATTGCGCAACTGCATTGTGTAATTATTGGCTCCAATGTTTGATCAAATGTTTGTTGTGATTGGAGTGGTAAAGAAAGCAATTAATGATAATTAGTATTATGAGGGTGCCTTAGTGTAGATGTTTTAGTCAATTATATAACTGTACTCTGCCGCATCGGTCCTTAAATGATTATTATGGGAGTCGCTTAGCATAGAGTTTTTGTACTAAATCTACGGAAGTAGTTAGATGAATTACTACACTCAGAGTTGTTTAAGATACTTAAGTAAGTCCTTAGTGAAGTGAGTAAATCTGAGTTTATTATGTTGAGAATTAAAATTGTTTATAATAACAGTTCACACGTGTTAATTTGAAAGTAAGCTGAGTTAGTTTCTAAAGTTATACGATGTGATTAAGTCACATTAAGTTATTAACTTGAGAGTAGCGCGGGGCGCGGGGCGCGGAGCGGTGCCGCCTGCGCTCGGCTTTGTTTGCTCAGTGAAGCAGTAGTGATGTTCGTGTCAGGTCTCCGAGGTCGTTAAAATATTACATTTTTGGATACTATTAATGTTCGAAAAACTTATTTTACTATGGCCGTAATTAATTATAAAGAAATGAAAAGAAGGAGACCCAAGAAGAACTCAAACACGGACGTCATAATTATTTTTGGCTTTTGGCGATGTAAAATCAAAGCATTAATAAGTCTTGCTGTATCTTCAATCGCTACATAAGACATAGAAAATTGACTTAAAAGTTAAAGATTTACAAACAGATTCAGAATAACTCGTGAAACTGCTAGAAAACAACTTCAAGACCAGACATTTGGTTATCGTCCGGACGGAGACCGTGGCTACATCACCAGCACACCACTATTGCACTCTAGTCACATACGACTCATTCATCGGCGCATCAGTGATTATACTTGATAGTGAGATTAGAAATCATTGGTGGCGGCGGGGCGCAGCGGCGGGGAAAAGTGGGCTAGCATTATCTTTACGGCTATAAATAGAATAGTGTAAAGGTAGACATTACGATGTAAAAGATGAAAAGAAAATTGTAAACGCATTTCCGCGTTTTGTGTTGTGAAAGTTCGGGAAGAGAAGTAATTTCACAGGGGAGAGGACGGACAGGAAATGAGAATGTATTTTCTCTGTTTATTTTTTCTGTTTGCGTCTGCAACTTACTGTTTTGTCACAGAAGCCTATAGGCAGCTATCACATTACATCTGATAATTCGAAGGCCATCGTATGTTTCGCCGGAGATGTTTTACGGTAAACCTACCGGTGTTACCTTTATATTCATTCTTTAAGTTCTCGAACTATGTTCAACCTATGGTAACATTTTGCTTTTTAATTCCTCTACCACTGGTGCTTCGAGATGAAGACTGAAAGTAATCTTGTATCTCTACCACCGAGATATTAGTAGGTAGTTAGTACAGATAGAGCAATATGAGAGAGATAAAAAACTATGATGATATTAATAAAAACAATTGATACAAATAACGTAAATTAAATGTTCCTAACAATTGTCTTTATTTTAATACAAACAAAAGTACATATGAATGCATCCTGTTGTTGCGGTCAACAACAATAATTCAGACCATTAGCTCCTGTGGCGTGTGTAAAGTTAAACAGGTCACGTCTGATTTGCTTTATAACTACTAGGTTTTAATTACATTTACGTGCCCTTATGTTTACTTTTTTTTATGAAAATATGAAAACACAGTTACATTGTCAATGAAAAGGATCGAATAGTTCAGATAGCAGTGAACTAGATGACACGGCTCGGTACAATATGTCGAGTTATGTACTTATATAATGTCAGTTCCCTATAGCCGTGTGTGTGGCGTGGGCGCGGCCATGTGGTCAGTGACCCCGCGTATCGGTCACCGCGCGGGAACACTGTTTACTCTGATACCAAGATGTTGGGATGCAAGGGACAGTCGACAATGTAAACAAGATGTTATTTAATTGTTTAAAGGGATGAAAAAACATTGTAATACACATAGTAACAAATTTACTATTTACTTACTATTGAATCTCCACTACCATAATGGTTATGTGTATCGATATCCGATCTCGTGGTCGAATGTTGAAATCTCGCCATTCGAATACTGTCGTAATCTATATCCTAGCAGAAGCCTAGAGATTAATTAGATCGGTAAAGTAATAGTAAATAGACTGGAATCTGCTAGTATAGAGTATTCTTCATTAAAATAAAGCAAAATGATTTCGTTGAATTTGGTATTATTAAAGAGCATTATTTTTAATGTTTTATAACAATACTAAGAAGTAAAAATAATGCAGCAAATGAGAGTAATCGGAGATGTTTTTGTTAGTACACCGAATGTCAACAAGTAATTCCTGCAGCGGGTGCAGCGCTGCAGTTCGCGGACAGCGGCGGCGACCGCAAAAGTTGCAATACTGCAGATTGCAGACTCTCACATCTACCGGCCATTGTTTCGACTCGGTCCTTTGTCAAAGTGAGTAATTATACACTTATTACTACATTGTCTAGTGGCGGCTTGAATGTGGATGCGAAGTAAGATTTGTTACTAAGTGTAACACTAAATAACCAGATACCTACGACTTCCTTAACTCAAAACATACTAAAAACACTTAACTTTCTTAAATTTCGAAGACGGAAACCAACTGCGAATTCTCTACTAACAGAAATGATGTACAGTCTTTCGTTGAGATATATCTATGGGCCAATAATACAATTAAAGAACCCCACTGCCTCTTTAGTTTTAGCTGGGACTTCACATGGCACACGTTCACTGCAGAGCAATAATGCAGTATCCAATTACAATATTACAGCATTTATAAGGATTTAGAGAGTTACAAGTGAACACAGATCGATACGTCAGGTCAAGGAGACTAGAGCTCGACGACGATGTCTCTATCAAATTTATTTAAATTATAATTGGTAACTACAATATTCCGGCAGTTTATAATACAACTTTATAGCACTAACCTATTGACTGCTGAAGCACACTTTTTAGGGGTAAGAGAAACACACCTATTATGACGGCTGACAGAGATTTATGTATGAGAAGTACATACAGAGCCGACCATCCGTAAAAAAGGGATGGTCGATTATGAGAGATAACCTAATACATTACATGTAACGTTTAAAAGTAATCAGCTACGTATTAAGTTAGCTAAGTTAATAAGCAAAGTTCGAGTTCCCATACACACAATAACACAATGAACAATGCCGGCACAGAACCCGCGACCTTGGAGGGAGAAAGTCACCAACGCTTACCCGCTGCTCGATTGTTACTTCGCTTATCAGAATTCATCAAACTTTTCTAGACTAGCTTCATGAAAGTTACTAAACGAAAAACTAAGACATATGTGTAGCACAGGTAAGTAATTTGTTACCTCCACATGTGAAATGTACTTTGCATTTGTTTTCTTACATCTACAGTATTAAGTGAACAGTTGCACTGTGCAGTTAATACTTACATGTGTAGGTATTATCTATCGGTTAAACTTTTAAATTGACGGTGAATACAAGGCTCAAACAAGTATGTTTTGAGGTATAAGTGTGATAAGAAAAAAGAGGTGGAACTTAAAAGTGTACTGATAATGATTTCAAGTACTACTGTATATTAAATATTTAAAACTTTCGTGAGACATTTCACTATACTACTGTCTAGCACGAAGCCTCGCTGCGCCGTAGCAAACGCATTATGGAAATATTGAAAAGGTGTTGAACCTCTTTCTCATAACAATGCCCGTTAAGGTCGATCGTGTGATGGGTTGATTATGAATGCGAGCACTTGTACAAACAGGCCTCTTGACCTGCTGTCCTAGATCGGGTTCAGTACTTTACATCTGGCATTTGTGGCAGATGGCGCGTACCTCAGGGCTGGGAATGGTGCGGCGTAGGGTTAAGGAATAATAATAAATGACATCGGTATCAATTTGTTTAATAATTTATATTAAATTTTTATTTTGCAAAACGAACGAGAAAAGATCTATACAATCAAAAATTATTAAAATTACGTAAAATGATTTATTCTTATAAAAACCATTTCGTGTATCTTTAGCATATTTTTATCAAAATCATGTAAAATTATTGCAATAATTTATCAAGCAGCGCGTTGCACGCGATCTTGACCTTTGCCGACGTCTGACCGCATCGGAATTCTGTCGATATTGCGCTGCATTTCACAATAACGCGCTTACATAGAGATGCGTCGACTCCGAATGAAGTATGGAAATTAACATGCAATTAATATAATTCTAGATTAATTATACGTTTTTATATCAAAGTTAAAACATATCTATATAGTTAAAATAAGAGTGTCTTTATGTATTACCAAAAAATCCTATTTTTCATGATGCAAAAAATTTTAAAATTTCAATCTGTCTATCGACATACCTGCATTTTTCCTGAAACAAAGTTGACGTATCCGAGAGTAAGTTAGATTTTTTTTTTCGTCAGAGTAGATGACGAAGTCTAGCAACAGTTAGTCGCAAATAGAACAGGGAGTTAAAATGACATGTAATTCTTTACTACCGCAGTTTTAAAGAATTTTCAAATGAGTAAATTTTCATATATTTGTAAAGGAAATATATGTTTGCCCAGACACAACATTTTTCTTCATTACAAGCGCGTCATATAACTTATTACTTGTCATAAAATAACACAATGGCTTGATGTCAACGAATTGAGACTGGCATTAATATGAGATTTGACACGCAATTTGATGGCAACGGATTTCCGCCGTCTGGTTGGGGGGAAACAAAAGGGGATCGCGTTGGAAAATGGCGGGATATTGTGGTAAACAATGTTTTTGTCTGTTGTATTTACTAGGTTCGTTAGCCAGCCTGTAACTGCTGCAATAAAGTACTTCTTGGACACTAAATATATATTTTAGACTTTTATTTTTGCATAAGTCTGTTGTAAACAAGAAGGTGATGAGCATCAATGTGTATGTGTATGGTATAGGTAGAGGAAGACCGAAGGTGTGCATGGATTGCGTGAAAGAGGACCTCCTGACAGAGATGTATGGGAGGCTAGTACTCCGTAGGGAATAGGGCAGGTTGGTGATTAATGTCTGTTCCATTGTCACCTGCAAGCCTTAACAGATTATGACAAAGTGTCGATCCCCAGAGTTAAGAGTGCCCAGTCAGATGAGTTTTTCAGTTTTTTTAATCGCGTATTAGTATCTATAACTCCAGTATAAACAAGTCTGGCAATGTCTAAAATTCGTTGATGTATGTGTAGCGAGCTAATGATATTCTGTCGTAAATTAGTTTAAAAAGCACTTGTGTAATAAAATTTAATTTCTAAACTATGTTAAAATATTCCTAATGAAAAATCATTAGTGTGTCGTTCAATTAATATTCAGACATATTAAATCAGAGACGTTCGCGTGGAATGTCGTTACTGCGTCGTTTAGATCTGTCGCAGATAAATTAACACATCATGTTACAGGTAAGTTGGCACATATTTAGACACATTTACGATTGTCTATATTAACAAAATAGCTGTAAAATACGGCGCCATCTATAAGACATTATAGTAAGTTTGACGCCATTCGAGATGTTATCGAGAGTCGACAGAATGTCAGTGTTGAGGGAATTTGCCCGAACAAATAATATCCCCAATTTTTTTTTGTCTCATTGTACCTATAGCTCATATATCTACGATTATAATAACAACTCAATTCAATACAAGAACTCCAAAACATCCGGTGTAAACCTAACGTAAAAATATTACTGTGAACAAGAACAAACTGGACTAATTTAAAAGTTCTAAAAACATCCAAAAAAAGAAGAATTATGTTCGTAGCGTTCGTAGACAGAACCGGGTCTTGGCAAATGTTGAGGGCATTGACCTTAGCATTTGTAATTGTCTTTCTGTCATATATCAAGACGACACGCGGACGGGAGAAAGTTCGCTCCGAATTGGAGACACGCAAATACAGATAACTCCGTTGAAGTAACTTTGACTATATAAAAACGGACTAGGCATACAGCCACCGAGACTAAAAAAATGCGACTTTCCGTGGGATAGTGTTGCCAAAATTAACATATTTTCACATAACGATCACGTACAAGTTAACATTTTATTGTTTGTTTTTGTTTGAGGGGAACGCACTTAACGTGTCCTGCCTCTTTAAAGTCAAAGTCCAGGAAATAGGGTCCGATTGTAGCGGTACAAGATTGCGTGCAATTTACAATTGGCAACAATGTTGTCTAGATAAGGTACTAGCTGAATGTATGTATAAACAACAAATGGCGATGTGCCATACAGATTAATATTAACTTACGTATTTGTTGATTTACTTTATACTTATCTTGGCTTGCTTCAAAAAGCCTTTAACTCGTAATTAATTTGACTTCTGCTATTAACACAATTAAAGCTAAGGTTTAAATAAGCTTATTACCTTAACTTGTATGTAGATAACTTGCTTATATACATGGATGGATGGATGTTGACTACGTATCCCCAGAACAGATAAACTGATGACGCTGAAATGTCACTTCGATGTAGAACACTTGGGCTATTGAGTTTTTTTTTTCGTAAGGAAGGAGTCGGGGGCCACAGCTAGTTGAGACACAATTAACTAGCTGTGGTGGTGTGTGGTATATATACATATATATGCGGGTAAGTTTAAAGGAGTTCCTTACGCCTACACGATCATTGATGTTCACCTACACATCTTTGTCACTTCACTTTACGGTGATAATTAAAAATGTGAACAAAGCTGATTCAATTTATTTGTTAATCTATTTTAGAGATATGTTTTACGTGAGCTCGGCTCGTATTACACAGCGACAACTGTTATGAAACATTATAAATTCAAAAGGATGACGTTTACGCATTTATATGATGTCCGATTAGTTTTGAGAGTACTCAGTTCCGAGAGTAGTAAGAGAGTGCTTAATTTAGAAGCGCCAATAGCCTAATGGTTAAAGGTACGGACTACCGATCGGTCGTCGGTTGGAATGCCACCATTCAAATAATGTGAACCATGTCCTAGATCTGACTTTTCCAATGTTACCTGGAATGGTTACAAGATGTATTAGAGCATTAAAAATCTACTAACATTTTGACTACAAAAAAAAACTTAACAAGACTTTAGTGAAAGAAATCTACAATAATGCGAATATGGCTGAAAGTTGATTACTATCACTACTGATTACTATTCAATATAAAAACTTTTAGGATAGTCTATAATTTTCTACATGTTAGTTACAATTCAAATTACTATATAAATAAGAATCTACATAATACGTCACGTTTCTCATAAAGTTAAAATGTCGAAATGTCAACCGATGAATCATCGCGTGTCGTAAATAAATCACGTTTACGTACTTGAACATAGCGACATACGACTGCTGCCCGTGCATTTGGGCATCGATAAGTTATTTATAACAAAAGAAAACTAGATTGCGAAGATGGTTTGAATATATTGAAAGGTGAATTAAAATTAACTAAGGTAATTCGTGACGCGAAAGTAAGTAAACGGTGCATTGATGTACTCCAAAAGGGCGTTATTGAGAGCACTTGAAACTGAAGTGTTTGTGTGTGATGTATGTATATGGAAGCGAGGGATGTGTGACAGGTCCGCTCCGACCTCCGCACTCCGTCTACCTCTGTGACTTAAGGGCTTGTTGTTGTATTTAAAAATGGCTTGACACATTACGTTTAATAGAAATCTATTGATACATTTAAATTGGACAATCGGAACTCTGGTCGATACGAATTTAACGCCATTATCTCAATTAAATTCGGTTATTTCACTACAATCAGAGCACGGCAAAACGAAATGGGAAATTTACAGGGCGTTCGCGTTCTGTACGTGGTGTTTTTAAATTGAAACATTTCATGGTGATTTTCTATATAATAAGAATAAGGTTAATGTATTTAACAGAGTTAAATGATATCGTGTACTTGGATTACTTAAGATTTTTTTTTCTAAGAATAAAATGGTTTTATTGTTTTACTCTCTTGACGGAGGACTGGTGTCGGAGACGGATCGCCAGGTTCCATCTCAACAGACCGCAGATACATGATTTGTTGAAAATGTAATTAGAAAAAAATCTAGAAGTTAAGTTTAGGTTTAAAAAACATGCCGTTATGTTATAAAAAATACTGGCTGGAATAAAAAGTGCGTTGTAAACATGGAAAGTAAGAACATCAGCTGATCGTTGTCTTGTGCAATTGAGTGTAATGAAGGCAATTGCCGCCTTCCGCCAGTGGCGACCTCTAGTGTAATTGTCATCACTCATTACCAGTACGTGGAAATAATTGTTCTAACAAAGAAAGATCAAAGCATTGTTATATTGACATACAATACTAAATAAACTTATACAAATGCATAGGACAGAGATATTTATACATAACTTCATAAAGAAGACAATGACGCGAATGGTTTATTTAATTACGTAATTAAGGAATTTAAGTGAGCTCCAAGTCCTGGATTGGGTTAAGATGGCACCGGTTCGAAAAAAGTTGACTTTTACCATCCGAGGTCAAAGCCTACAAGTCGCTGCGTCACTCTTGTTAGTAAGAAAATATTACGAAATGTCAGTCAGGGTATTTGAGATTGAATCTGAGAATATCAGATCTTGAAATACAATTCGAATCTTTCAACACACAAAGTTGGTTAAACGAATGGCGCCTAAAACCTTCGCCTAATTTACATCAAACGCTACTTAATCATACACTTCATAAATCAAATTAATCAAAGGAGTTAATATTACGTAAAAACGAAACGCGACTTCCAGTATACGAATAAAAAATATCGAAAAGGTTACGTTAAAACTAATTATACATATTGATGTCGATAGATGGCGTTAACATTAATTTGTATTGCATGTGCGACATGACAGTGAATAGTCAGACCTTGGCATGTGATCTCGTGTTGCCAATGCTATATGTCATTTATTTCGTGCAACAAAGTAATTGATAGCTAATAATAGATGCAAGATCAACGGGTCAAAAGTTCAGACAAGCATGACACGAGCCGCCAACACGAAGAGCTAGTGGATATTAGTTGGTTTAAAAATACGACTCGAATATATCACAAACATTTCATTTTTTCTGTTACCTTCATATAGAAAAAAACCAAATACATACTATATCACATAGATTTTGTAATTCATTTTCTACAGTTGATTGAAAATAGGTGTCACTTCCATCGCAATTACAATGTTTTTATTCCATTAGTTTCTTGTTATCTCTTGCAAACACTTTTATATGGTCGAGTTACACTGACATTATCCAGGAAAAATTACCCATATTTTACATGGTTGTTCAAATTCCAGTTAACTTTACATTGCTAATTAAAGGTCCGAAATCATCGATTTCAATTCTTACAATATATTTATTTACGTATTGATTTATATCAAACAAACATTACATGTTAAGGATATCTTAGAGAACCTTAAAAGTGAAAGCCAGTTTTAAATAGGTTTAGCCGTTTTTCAGATTAGAGCGCACAAAATTACAGACATCCCGATAATTATATACACATTGTCTGTTTTTTCTCTTGAAACCGACCAAACATGGGCTATCGCACCCAGTACTTGTTCACGTTGCTTAACTTATTTTCCTTATAACTTCCTTGCAACACCTGTCATTGGCTACTATGTACCAGCGAGCGTGTTGTCAGAAGACTATAAATAGTGTGGCCGTCGGAGCAGTACGTGATTCAGAGTCGCAGGCGCAGATTACCGCCCTCACAGAAATAAAACGCAAGTCGGTGTCTCCGCGTACATAAGTGTAATTGTAAAAATAAATGTCAGACGCCGGCGACCGCGCCGCCGCGGCCACTCGCCGACAGTAAACAAGAGTAATCTAAAAGATGTTATATATAACGATTAGATGTGGGATTAACGTGGGCACCCGGCGGCAACATTACAGCTGTGTAAGATCCGCCAGCTAGCGGACTTTGTTATCATAATAGATTTAAATGCTAAGCAGATATTTGCCCATATTTATTTTTCCGACTGTCAGAGTATTGCAGATATTTGCATTTTGAGATATCTCATGAATAAAGTCAGACTTGTCACCGACATCGGCTAAAATGATTCGCGGAATTTGATCTAACTTCGCTAAGGTTCTGTCTGGACATTTGAAATGATCAGCACCTTTAAGTCCTGCAGAGGACGGGTAATTCCAAAAAAAGTCGAAATTAGCATTTTTTCCAATAAATATTGTATCTTGTTAAACTTGCAAAACTCTAAGATTAGCAGCTATCTATGGGATTGATAAAAAACATTAACACTTACGATGTTTTTCTTAAACTATCGAAAAGTGTTTGTCACAGACACCGGCGCCGCTCGAAATAACAACGCACGAAGTATAGAACGCTGACACGGCCGTGTCGCGGACAAGAGGAATAGGAAAAGTAAAAAGTGTAAATATATCGCTCAACAAATTCGTGAATAATCTCGGAGCGCGGACACACTTCTGCGGGGCCGGCGCGCCGCCGACTGCGAAGGGAAAGGGCGCCGTTCTGTTGGAGGAGGTATATCACCAGAAGAAATTACATTGAAAATAATGTACCAAATTATAAAATGATTGTAAATGAGGAAGATACCGCAGCCAGCATATTTTACTAATGTAGAAATTATGTTTACTAGCTTTAAGATCCCATGATTTGATGTTTGGCATACTTGTAGTGGGATAATGCGAGTGTAGAATTTCGTATAGCAAACATAAGAATACTAACATATAAATTGCAACAACTGCAGAGACGTGCGCAATTTTATATCAAGATTAGGTGCGTGCTACTCGTGCTAGCTGTATTTTTTAACTATGGTACGAAGTCGTGTGAGCAGAGAGATTTTAGTGCATCTGCGTGGACGAGTGCATCCCGCCCACACTCGCTTAGTATTATTTTGGTTGGCGACGTCGCATTGCCACATAGCGGTGATATATACGCGCCGTCTACTTACCGGCCTGTTTCTACAATTTATAAAGATTACGGACAACACCGGCGCTTGCTCAACATTCCGACGAGACTGTCCAACTTTACTGCTTCTTGGCTAATGGCTGTACTCACTATGTCATTATCTTCATTGCGTTCTTAATTGCGTTATTTGAATACTGTTGAAAGTTGTTTATGACAATACGACAAGGAAATTGATCTGACTATCTTGCGTACTCCGTACTCCATGGCGGTGGTACTGGCACTTTGATACTCTGGTGAGTCTATAAAGACTACACTCTACATGTGTCGTACAAAAAAAAACGCAAATGTCACGTGTCTTGCGACGGAAGCGCATAACGTCCGCCCCCGCCCCCTCCCCCCCGCCCACCCCCGCCAAGTTAGTGAAGCTATTTCCAGTGGACGGCGACACTTCGTGTGTACTTCAATGTTCTTATATGAATCTCGTCATTTCCTAGATATATAAAAGTTGTAGACTTGGTTTTCTGTTAACACTTCTTTAAAAAAAAAATTAGAATCAGCTTAGTGAGAATCAAAGGACAGAAGATTCAGACCGAAATATAGAATTTATTAGTTTTTGTTTTCTATTGAAGTCTATTTAGTAAAATACAAGGCAATGTAAGTATAGTAAACTGTGTAGGGTGTCAATATACGTATATTCTAAATAAAATAGTTCGATAGAAAAATAAACATTGTTAAAATAAATATTTTTACGATTGCTCCGTTAAGTATTTGTGTCAATATAACATCGTCCGATTGCCCCACTGACATAAATAAACGCGCAGCCGATTGTATTGGAATTAGGTCGCCGGTGCATTTGCAACGTGTTATGTCACACGTTCTATAAATGACAATAACTACTTGAAGTGACAGTTAACCTATAAATGTCATTGGTCTTTAACCCAAACATAAATCAAGAGTTACTTGTGTTTTTTATTGAAGCCTAGTAAGGAGGTTAATGATATTGTTTGTTTGGATATTACAAAATAACCTGTACAGTACACATATTCCCGAATTGTGAAGATTCTTGTTTCAGTTTATTTGAAGAAACAATTGTAACATGTTAAATCCACTATTGATCTAAATTTTTGATTATAGCAAACATAGCATAAATACCGTGGAATTATAACTGCCAGCTCTACAATATCATAAGTCTATGGTTAAACGGCATGCTTGCGTCGCACGCGCAGTGCCGGCGGCCGGACGTGCCGCCGCGGCGTCTCAGCGCCCCGCGGACGCATTCACACTTTGCGCTGATTCACCACACCAGTAAGGTCTGATACTTAATGATTCAATCACACTCGTGATTACTCAACGATTACTTAGTATAGATTAACTGAGTGAGATACTAAGGAATTGATTAAGTAAAGTGTGACATTTCGATATAAAAATATAAGGTATGCATCGCATCTCGATAGTTTATTGTAAAACTTTCCAACAAAACACAAATTCTTTGCGTAGTTGTAAAGTTTGAAACGAAATGTGAACAAACACATGAGTACTTGTGTTGTAGTCACCCAGTATCTCTGCTCGCGGATGACGTCATTGATCGTAACGTCAAAGATAGTTGCACCATAATATTGTAATAATTTACGCCATTACATTGCGGTATTTCTGTGACGAATCCCCGCGCGGCGAGCCGTCCGCCGCGCCAGCCCCCTCCACGCGCTACGTGACGCCACGCACCGACATGTTCCTATGTGATACGAAACAAACGCAAGAGAAACTACGGATTTATAGAAAAAGGTCAAATGATCACATCTTTCACATTTCTTACACAGCGTAATGTACGCTTATATGAAGGTGCACGTCACATATGAACTTTAGCGATTTAGATTTCATTTGAATGTTCCGAACAAAGTTATATTCTTTGACAAGTCCGCGGTAGAAGTGCCTCGAGGAATTAAGACCATATTTGAATTATAAAGCACGAAGCAGATACACCATTAAAACATTAAAATTTTTAGACTCATAGTAACGCCAATTATTAAATACGGAGTTATCAAGGATGGCCGCTGACGAACGTACCGGGAGACATCGTCTTCAATAAATAACTTACAAAACAAATAACATCGTTATGTTATCGTATCAAAAACTATAACATAAAGGATTCATCATAACAAGAAAGTATTAATTCCCACAAAAACACCATCATAGTAATGTTTTAGTACCGAATAAAATAATAAATGAAAGTCGCTATAATCGTTCAAAATTATGTGCAAAGTTTGTTTTAGTTATACATAAAAAGATATTTTTATTTGTGTGCAAAACGCTTCCGGCGCGTCACTTATCTTACTCATTATTTAAACTCGGCCGCGGCGTCCTACAATCGACCATTAAACAATGTTTAGTGTCGTTTTTCTTGTTAAGTGAGTACTCGGTTAGTCACTCGATGGCGGTAACTCGGAACACTGTTGAGACGAAATAATTGTTATTCATAAAAGTATTGCATGAATCGGTTCGTCACACGCGCCTATAATTGTTTGGACCTCACACGTTATAATTCGTTGTTGATGCTTTCTATCGTGTTTTCTTCATGTAGTTGTCAAAAAGTAGGCTCTTACATTCTTAATACTAGCTTAAGAAAAAGTATTGGTATATGTCGTTGAACTCATTTGTGAATTTTATTGACTTTCGAATATCAAAATATTTTCCGCTTGTAACGTGTTCTGGTTAATATTTGTCAAGATTTCGACAAACAATTTGCGTTAATGATGTATGTAAATGACTGCCATAATCCACACGAAAACAGTTATAAAATAATATTTAAATGTTTAATTGGCCGGTAGCTAGGGGGCGCCGTTCGCTTCTCGACAGTCCCGCGTCGTCTATACTAAATCAGGTTTGTGCTGGTATCGGCCATTAAATAATTTCTTTAATTATTTCACGTCTAATTAAGCAGGTCGATGTGTTTACGGCGAAAGCCATAAGCCACCGCCCACGCGGGCACCAACGATGCTTCGTTACCCGGGATAATGTTAACTATGTTTAACGATTAATTAATCTTAGTGACACATACAATTTATTCACACTATGAACTAATTCAATTCTACGTTTTGATACCCGGCAGGGAACTGTCCAGTCTACAGTTTATCAGGTATTGGCGTGGTAGGAGGCTTTTTCATTCGCCCCACGATTATGCGACAGATTAGATATCTATAGTTCATATATCTACAATGGCTTGTTGAGTTAGTAAGGTTTATTTTTTTTAACCTAAAAATATATAGAGTCACTTGTATTATCAAATCAGCAACTAGAATACAAATTGCATTCTTTTTTATAGTTTAGTACAAATTGTAGTAGAACAAATATATTTTCGGTAGCTCCGTATCATGGCCACCCTGCCCGGCCGCTGGACTGCTGCGAGGCCTACTGTCCAACCAGTCCGTAATTAAAATAAATTAAAGCAATCAACGCGGCGGCTGACAACCGGTACACCGCCTAACAGTAACGCACAATTTAGTTGCTACTTTACTAATAAAATATTTTTCTATCTAATCTTTAATGGATCTTCGCGAATTTTTTTTTATTATAATTATCGTGACAAAGTTCGCAGTCTTGAAGAGAATAGTTTTGAACTTTGATAATAGATGGCGCTAGTTGTAGATTAATAATTCAAGCTTCATTTAGTATTTAGTTTCTTGTGTGAATTACCGCTTTATATGGAAAGTAATAGGAACTCAAAGAACATTAAAGCGGAAAAAAACGATACTCGCAAACCGCATGTTTTTATATTTCTAGCAACTTTAATTAAAATGTCTTTAACAATGCGCTATCCGTACGGAACAGTCAAAGCCAATAAAGCAGTAACAAAAATGCACAGCCGAGATCGAATATTAAAAATTCTAATCAAAACTATAAACGTAACACACAACAAACAGGCACTATGTTTATAATAGCAGGATACATATCTTTTTCACAGGACTAAGCGATGAACATGATTTTTCAAAGTCAACCCTTGCATTTCATTCAATTACCAACCTTAATGCATGGTCATAAGTATTAGACTCGCTTGATTAAACAAAATGCAAGCGCTTATGACGTCATTCGATACAGCAGCGACGTGCGATCGCGTGACGTCACAACTCGCAATGGCCACGGCAGTCCGCAAATGATCTTTTCGGACTTACCTTTGACGAAATAAGTGTCAATGTGGGCGAGGACTCCTGTGAACCAAAAGACAAGTATCCTGCTTTAATTGGCTCCACATCAACAGGAAGAATTGGTTGACGAAACAAAAAATAGAGACACGAAATAATACAAAGATCTCCTACATGAAAGCAATTATTGTAATCGAATCGAAAATCGGAAATTAAGAGAATTAAAAAAAACCCTAACAGCTAATCTACTAAACCTACATACATAATAAAACAATTTAAATAAAAATAAATATAAGAATTATCTATTTTACATTTATCAAAGATTCTAATCAGCTACAATTACTTCATAAGCATTTAGAAAGCTTTTATAAATCTTATAAATTTTAAAAATACTGGAATTGTTTTCTTTACACATCTCAACTGTCGTAGGCGACTTTTATATGTTGCATTAAAAGTTGATCAAAATAAAATGCATATAAACAGTTTCAGCGAAATTCTTGATCAAGTACTGTTCCAGTCTTATTAAAGTCATTTATTCGTCAAATCATAAGAATACAAATTTTTTTGACATGTTTACTGTTAATATACGCACAAACGACGATAAAATCTTCCGACTTAAATTAGTATGTCTGTCGGTGACATATACACTTCCTAGATAAAACCCTTATCCTAGTCGTAAACTCTCTCTCTCTCTGCGCGACTCTCTGCGGAGTTTTATTTCTCCCAAAGGACAGAGCAACGACCTGACATTTTTACTAATGACTCTAATCGCAGATGTACTTGTTAATAAGGAAACAAACATCTCAATTAAAATAAAATACTCGTTTCCAACAAGCTGATGACGTCAATTGTCCGTAGAGACCAAATAAAAATTGTAAATTGCTAAAACGTACAACAAATGGCGCATTTAAAAACTAACAAAAATATCCATTACGAATCTGTTGAAAAAAACAGCGCCACGATCGCAATTATACCGAGCGAGAACTTGTATTTAGCATTATAAACAATTGTGTTTATTGCACTATTAAACGTAACGTAATTACAAAAACAAAGCGACTCGAAACAAAAAATTATCGATAAAAAAATTGGACGCCCGAGAAGCACGCGCGAAACATCAAAGTCCGACACAAAAAAAAAGTTCAAACCGAAAAGTCTTCCTTCCCTAAATTATCCTGTCACGCTCAACTATAAAATGCAATTGGTTTTTGAAAAAATTCAAACACGAAATTGGAACTCGTTAGATTAACGTATCGACCCCGCGCCCCACGCCCCGCGCCCCAAGTCCCGTCACTCCTCAAGCGAATATCACCCTTACAATCCATACAATGTAGTAGTTTAATTCCGCAAAAGTCAGTCACAGGGATATATTTAGTGTCAGGTTCCGCGGACAATAGGCGCACGCGCATGTACCTGCGCAAGGTGACCCTACGGTGAAGGGCACGGCGCTGCCCTTGCGCACCCCAGCCCTCCCGCGCCTTCCCACGCCCCGCGCCGGCCTGCTCCCCTTCCGACCCGAGGGCTCAAGTTATGTTGCGTTCGCATACTCAGCCTGACACGCCAATGCTGGAATGGCCACTATGAGCAGTCTGCGGCGGAGCACAGGGAAGAGCTTGGCGCTATCGATAACATCGTAAACTAGTCATTGTAGGTTGCTTTGTAAGACAGGAATTGTTGTACGGTGAAAAGAGACTACTTCTGGTGTATTTAACATCAGGAACAAATATACTTGATTTGTTATAAAATTAACTTTACAACAATTTAGCTAGTTAAGGTTGGGCTCGTTCACGCCACTGATTGTGTATAAATCGCTAATGTTTCTGCTTGTATAAAAAAATCGACAAACGAATAATCGACAGCGGTATAGACAACAGCTAACTTAAATAACAAAAGGCGAGAGCCGCCAGGAACAGCTCGCAGGGACAGCTGAGGGCGTCACTCGCTCGCGTGGAATTAGCATCGAGTAAAAACCCAATTATCGTGTACAATCTCCTTTGAAACGATAATGACCGTATGGATATGAGTAATCGTTATGTAAATACTACTTTTGTCAGTCGATAATGATTCATAGGTTTTTGTTTATTGCGCAATTATCGATATATTTACAGTCGCCACTATTCGATACCGTTATGTGAAAATAAAAATACAATAGCAAGCGTACATTTCCGAGAATTGAACAGATGTAAACTATTTATATGTCAAAGTAGAGGAAACTGATTAAATTAATTTATATGCAATTAAGTTTTACGTGTGTGACTCATTTACGTACGTAAGAAATCTCGTGATTCCTTTACCACGGAATTAAAACTTAAACTGAACTAAAGTGAAGTGATGCCCGTGACGGACAAACTTGAATATCACTAACTTAATAATGTTTGATTCATGATTATAGAAATATAGTTGCATCACGCAAAAAGTGTAGCAGTCTTTTTGTTCTAAGCAGAAGAGGCTAAGAAAATGACGGAGTAAAAAATGTTACAGAATGCGCCACCTCCTGCAGCAGGCGAAGCTTATCTTATCGTTATCTATTTATGTAAGCAAATTAAAATATTAATTACCCAATAATTAAGGTTCACGTCTGCTTATCTGAGAAAAGGTTAAGAAAAGGCGGTCAAGGCGATATCGACGGTGAGTGGGACTTAAAAATAAGTGCAGCGGCTGAAGTGGCGATAGTAATGGAAGTGGCCGCAGGGGGCGCGGAGGCAGAGGGCGCGTGGGGGCGCCAGGGGGTGCCCCAGTTCAGCCGGAGCGCGCTTCCGGCGTCGCCTTTCAATCAGCGATGAAAAGTGCGCCCGCCGAGCGGAAAAAACACTTTTTGTTTCGCCGTCTTTGCGTCCCTATTGCCTTTTCACTTGGCTCCTATTTGTTTTGTTACGTAACTACGACGCGGTGGCGTACCTACCTATAGTGACAATTATCATTACGAAAGGTCTATAGCCCTTAATATGTAAAGATTTTCTTGAATCTTGATTATCACTATCAACATTCATTAACCTCAAACAAGAAAGCCGCGCGAGAGTGGTTCAATGTAGTTTAGGTTTCGAATTATTTATATCTTACCACAACATTACATGAAACAATCGAATAGCACACAAATCGATTCGCTATTAACCAAAATCGATTAATCATCGGTTCCCGAGACATCCGAAGTTTGCATTATAGCATATATTAAGCGTACACCTGTTTTGGAAAATGAGGCATCAGAACCTCAGGTACAGACTTATAGACCTATATTGAGGATCGGATAAAATGTTTAGCGTTAGGGAATTAAAAACCTAATTTAATTTTTACAAGCGTGTAAAAAGAAACTAGCAACTTGTGCGGCAACACTTCGTCTGGACACACCCTTACGTGTTGAAGGAAGCGCCACGCTTGTACTCACATAAGGACCTCTCAACACGTCACGTTCTATAAACTAGACCTGACTTTTTGCGCTCCGCCATGTAACTTGCAAAGGTCATATTCAATTACACACCCGTAATAAAATAGTTAATAACAGGCCGAGTCAATTTTGAGGTCGTTTTAAACGCGGGTATTTGTAAAAAAAATGTACATGGATATTAAACGTACGTATCGGATCACCTGCAGCTGTAATTATATTCAATCAAAGTGTACGTGTGTGTAATTGCTGCTTTTTTGTTTGTTATCATTTGTTTTTTTTTCGAAATCATGTCCAGATTTGTTGAAGGTTAAACAACGCATGCTTCATCTGTTTACAATGGCAATTATCTTTTAAAACCCATAACGTTAGATCAGATTTATAAGTAACAAATTGTCTATTATCTCTCTACCTAGAAGCCCAACGTCTGAGCTCTTGAGTATATTTATTTATCAAATCCTAGACTATATTCTTACAGACTTGATTCGTATTTGGTAAGTTCCTGTCGACCGAGCTTTGCGTTGTCATCGTTCATAAGCGCTAGATGGCGCTACAAGTATTTTGAGAGCTTTATAAAATTAGTACAGACGTAATCTTACAAAGGGAGTGAGTACGTTAATATTGTAGTTTCAGAACGCCAAAAAATACCTCTTCCAACGCCTCACCTCCCCGAAGTGAATCGTTAAACTTACCCTATTAAACGTTTACGGCCTTCCAAAACTTTGCCACAGTACACCTCAGACACAGAGAAAACATAAAATATGTTCGCAAACATTGTAAATACGAAAACATTAAAATCTTTTAGTTTTCTTTTTAATGATCACATTTTTATTAGTTTAAAAACTTACAGACACTGTCATAGTTACTTTATATACACGAAAGTAACGAGCGGTAATTTATCGACCTTAAATAAAAACGATGGCGTTCAGTCAGAAATAATAGTATAAGTTAGCATATTTACGGTGTAGTATGGTAAGGTAGTAAAGTTCGATTAATTGATTAAGCTCTGAAGCTCATTAGTCTGTGCGTTCACACAACAATAACAAGGCAGTGCGGCTCGCGGCGGAGGTTACGAGGGATAACGGCTAACTCCCTGCTCCGCGCTCCGAACGTATAACCCAGTAATTCAAGTTTCTGTTTTTAATAATTATTTTTTTTTTGAAAAAAAAAATACTAAAATGTAATATGTTAAATTTAATAATACAGTTACATTTTACATAAGTTCTTCTGAGTAATTATTTGTTACTATTGTTTACAATAAATTGGTTCAATTAAAATGTATATACATATATATGTACATACCATAAGAAACCGGTACTTGCATTTTTCTTTGCTATTATATTTTAGTGTAAAACGTTTTTTTTTATCCGCGCAAACACACAGAGTATTGTGTAGAATGCATGTGAAGATATATGGTTTGCAATAACAGATATTAAATAAATAGGGTTTTGCGTTAGTCGACGGGATCGTCGATATGTAGGCTAGCGGCGGGCCGCGGCGCCAAGGACGCCCGCTCCTCAATGTGACCCATTGTGCCAGATCGGCCTGCTCGCTCCTACGGCTACTGCTAAATCACAACTGTAACGTAGCTCTCTGTTTATACTTCGGTGCGCTTCACGTGATTCGTTGCATTTGCTATATTGCTAACGTATAATCGACTTGTGCAACTTTTCCAAGGTCCATTGGACCTTAGTATAAGGCTACCTAGATTTGACCTTTAGAGCTTCGACGTAGTAGCTTTTTGTATTTCGTAAACAAATTAATCATAGATGGCGTGTTTCATACAAGTTTGACGTCTAATGGAGATTCGATTTACCAAATGTGATTTTGTATTGCAAGTGACAATACTGAGGGAATTTATTGCAACAAAAGGGCTCCGGAAGCATTCTTTCTTCTAAATTTTTTGATCCAGTTTAGGCGTGTCTAAGTAACGTAAGTTTCAAATTGATGTAACAAACAAATTTGCTATAAAATAAAATTTCATCTAAAAGTACTCGTAACGTAATACAATGTCTTATTATAAACGACACTAACACGCACCAATCTCACATATAGTACCCATTAGTGCACTTCGCAAACGACCCTTGTCCCCGCAACCAGCGCGGCGTCTCTCTCGCACGCCGACAAAAAACCAGTACCTACACACGAGTCGCGCAATCCCTTGCATTCCATACCCTCAGTAATACACAAGAAAAAAAATCAAAACAATCAATTGTACACCTTGGCCGCGAAGGAATAAGGATCAATACGCGGGAATCTAATTCACGTTTTATTTTTCTAAGGCCAAGTGCGAAGGGTCCGGCAATCTTAATATAAATAACAATAACGAGTCAGGCGGCCGATCTTAAAACCTTTTTAAAAACATTGAACGCTTTTGACAGATGAGGCTGAACGCGCGCGTTGTCTTTGCCCGATGCCCGCTCACAATAAATTCGGACGATTTCATTTAAGACCCTTATTTTTTGTTACACTTTATAATTATAAGTACGGCGCCGAGTTAAATGTAACTACGACATACGACTGCTTACATTATCCCAGTCGTATTCTATCGCTGATATCGACTGGGTTACTGGACTAGAAAAGTGTGAACCGGGCGTAATAGTTAATTAATATAAATATGCATGGATCACTTTTATATGACAACTGTAAATCAGTTTGTCATAGTTGTGTCATCTTATTACGTAACTCGTCTTTTTTTTCCGCTAATAATGTAATAGATATCACAATTTACATATTAAAAACGCCTAGTGGTCGAAATTCGACCAAAATTTGTAGTCAACTTTTTTTTGCTTAAAAATAGCCACATACTTTTTTACCCACAGTACCTTCAAATTTTCAATTTCCTCGAACAACTATGCATGCGTGTAATACAGTCCAAGGAACATATGTAGATCGCGCGTGTTTTTGCGTTGCTTTATTGACTGTGTGTGATATATGAAAAAACTTTTACTTGTTATTTCGCGCGCCTCTCTCTAATGGTCCATCAACTTTAAACATGCCTTTTCTATTCATAGAGTCGTAAAATAAACAAGGTTGGATTTCTTACATATTAATGTGAAATAATTTCGTGAGAAGAGCAATCCGACCGAGTATTTGATAACGGCATCGATGTAAGCAATATCGATACATCGATATTGTAATCGATATAAGTCCGCTACACGAGTCGTCCGCTCGGAGCGAGCCAAAGTGGCACCGTTAAGAGAATTGAAAACTTACACATAATACTAAATTTTGCGCCCGCGCATTTTATAATTTATGTGCTGTCCGGCGTTGTAATGGCCGTCGAAGTCTGAATTAACATAAAATGACGATAATCAGCCCACAATTGAGCGCAGCGCCGCGGTCTCGATGTCTAAGTATGGAAATTAAGAAGAACGCGCATTTCATTGGACGTACGGAGCTGGACGGCTTGACGGCTAGTTCACACGAGACCTGTTGACAACACACACTCAAGCCAGTACTGTTCTGCACCAGCGTCACTGTTACAACAATATCTACTGCTCTGCGTTGTTCTGCCCTCGTGTAAACTGGTTCTAGTACTCGCATGTAAGACGCGAGGCCGATCTCAGATCTTTATCCGGCTTCTGTGCTAACACTCGCTCTATTAAGCTTATGGTTTTCAATTATTATCATTTTAAAGAAACACGAAAAGGACTTTGACTGATTACATTATGAAATTGTATAACAGTTATATAACTGCGTATAGATTTGCCCTTCTAGTCTTTCTAAATTAGACTAGTTTTATTAGACAACTGATATCTTTATGTTAAAAAAAAGTATGTTTAAAAAAAATCTATTTAATAATTAATGTTAAATTATATAGCAAAATATAATCAGTAGTGAATAGAGCTCTGACTGTTTTAATAAATTTAATATCAGAGGATATGTAAAAAGATATTTTTACTCGTTGGTATCGTATTTTGCATCATTATTAACTTTATCTACGAAACATACAGACCACTAGTCGCATATCCGGTTTTAATAAATGTCTAATTTTAGTTTAGCATGTTGTGAGCTTTTCTGCGACTTGAAAAGCTCAGTTCGTTGAACTCTTTCTTATGAACGAACAAGAAAGTGACAACATTAAAAAAAAATTACATATCCATCATCATCACCACGTCCCCGTTCAAGGACTTGGATCTAAACTATATTACACTAGGGTAACTAGACATTAGTCAACCAGACAGACTTAGTGTGAGTTTGTTGTCTTCGCATATATATTTGAATATCTCTACAGATACGTGCAAGATGCATAACGATTTTTCCTTTCACCGTTGCAGCGTAAAGTATATTTGGGAATCGACTAAAAAAACATATTGTTACATGGAGGGGAAGGAACCTAAGTACTGTAGATTACAAGTGAAGTGCTACTGAGCCATCACGCTAACAAACCAATGTTAAATGTTTAATATATAACACATATTTTAAAATATTTTACAATGTTTAATGTACCAGGTCGACATGAATCCGAGCACGCGTGTGCGGCGTGCCGTATGCTGCTCTGCTTACGGTACAGTCGGGGCAATCATTATTTACATAATGAGACATTTTCTATGAAACATAATTGGTTATCCAATAACTGTTTATGCTCTTCCATAAATCCGCGCCATCGCGCTTCCGGTGACTTATTAAATTGGACATACAAATGTAAATAGTGATGTGCTCTCGACGGACTTTAGAGTTTTGTGAAACATTCATCATTAGCTCATTATACGTCCCCACTGAGGGACTCGGGGCCTACCCTATTATTAGGGGTGACTAGGCCGTAGTCAACCGTTCGATCCCAGTACGTGTTGGTTGACTTCGGACATGTCTTTGTAATTCTTCGCAGATACGTGCAGGTTTCATCACGATTTTTTCCTTCACCGTAAGGGAAAAAAGATTGAAATATTTAACAGTAACAAATAAAGTGCATACAATGACGGACGAACAAATAATTCAAGTACACACTACGAATACGTACTTATAGACATCTTAGCTCTTAAATTTATTTCGTACTTTAAAAGTTTAATTATTATGTTAGATTCCATTATCATTGCTCTTCAAATTAATGTCAAAGGATAATTCTATGTTTAATAAATTGTATAACCAAAGAAATACAAAGTCTGTATTTTTTAATTTTGTAGAGTCACATCACTAATTTAATTAATATAGTATCTTCATTTGAGCCATTCAATTTGCATACCGGTCTGTACAATATCGAGTGCTGCGCTTTACGTAAGAGCCGGACTAGTGTTGTCGGTGCCTTCTTGTACTCCCCCCCTTGACCCTCTCCCCTCCCCTCCCGTCCGTCCGCCGACTTCAAAGATTTAGTCCATTTCTATTATGAATTTAATTTAAAAATCTTTCCAATCAGTGATGTTTAAATACACGGCATGCAACTGATTTATTACTAATCCCAAACGAATTGCTGAACGTAAAATGCTAGGCTTAGATGAATAATCTTGTTTTTAAGCGAACGCGCGACCGACGCGCGAAATCTGATCTTTTCAGGCCCTTAAGGGTTAGAAGACCTCTATTTGTCAAATAACATCATGGTACTATTTGTGGCTGTCCTAGAATATCAGTCTTTATATCTATCGCTTATCTATAGTTTAAAGTGTAAGTAAATGTAATCGCATTCAATAGAAATGAGAAATTGCAACAAACCTATCTATAAGAATTTTTGTTTAAGACTGTAATGATATATAAAGGTAGTATCAAACACTGAAACTTTCATAATAAAGCCATAGACAATAAATGACGTTGATAGTTAGTGAAATGTGTACAGATGTGACTTCTCGTTTTGATTGAATTTGACTACATTGATAAAGGTATCTAGAGAGACCCCGGCCGAGCCTTAAATTATCAAATCACGTTGCGTGACCTACATTTTACTTATCTGTTGATATTTAATATCGTGTGCACCGTTAGATGATCATAGTTTGATGTTTTTCATTTAAAAAATCGGACGATATTGATTTTATCTATTTTTATAATAGTTCCCAAGAGAAACACAGAATGTTAAATATATTATAAATCATTTGTGTTACGGTCTAATAAATTAATTTGAATATTTCTATCGTAACTCAACCATATACACATCTTTTTAATTCATCTAGTTCAGCGTATGCACACTTTGTGTTGCGGGAAACTGCCCAAGTTAGATTCTGATAAGATCATACTTCAGTCTTCTCCCATTTCCCACTGTTTTCTTACAGGAAAAAGACGGGAATGGGAAGTGAATTTGCTAGAGTGGACATACAAGTTGAGGAAATAATCAATTTCTATGCGTCAGTTCCGATGAATCAAGGTGTCTTCTTGTTCGTTTGTCAACATGTTAAAATGTAACTTTGATTACATTAGCTAATTTTCTCATTAACTTTGATTGAAATAGGTTCGATTAAAAAGACATTGCAACTAAAATTAAAAGCCCATTCGGAAACAAAAGCAGCTATAATTCTCTCAAAAAAACGATAATTATCATGACACTCGCTTTCAAAACGAAAGCATTAAATGTTGGCGATATAAAAAAATTAACAAAGAGTTTTTTCCCCGAGCGACCAGAAGCCCGGGCATAGACAATGATCTGCTCCTCTACGACTGGCCAGGGTTACAATATATCACAGATAAAAAAATGTTTACGTCATACTGTTACATTCGAGACTTTGTTAAACGATAAGATATGAAGTTTAGTTTTATTAAAACAGTGTCTTCATCTCATATTATTTTAAGTACATGTATAATAAACCTATTGTTCAATTTTAAAAAGGCGCGAAAGACGTTATAACAATAGAAATATCGTTCATAATCCGATCTGAAACCAATAGGCATTAGTATCACGAGGGACCAATGTCTCACAAGTTGAATCTCTTAATAAACAACCGCGGCCTAAGGGTAAGTTACTTGAGGCCGTTGTAACCAAAATAAATGATGAAGCAAAACTATTATGAGCGTTTATTTATTCGGCGCGGGATCATGGCTCGCCACGCACACAGACGCGTCGGCTAATACGTGTAGTGAAATAAAATGCATGTATAAAGTGGGACGGGTCGTGTTTTTTTGTCAATTAAGAATTACATTGGGATACAAGCGCAGGTACTCGAGTTGCCTTGTTGGGGTTTCACTTTCGGGAAGGATGAATCTGTCCCATTTTTGATCGACATCCAAGTATGTGCGTTGTCGTAGATGCTACCCATGCCATGGGTTCATATAGCTTGACAGAATATGCGGGTGCCATTGGCCGAGAACACGTACTTACTGTTGACATTTAATCTGGTCATACTGTTTAGCTTGCCGCCTTATCAGCAAGAGATTAGCAAAACTGGCCAATTTCAGCAATATGGGAAGCTTATAAGACAGTCTAATTTCACTATAAATACATTTGCATTGTTAATATAATATCTGTTTGTCGTTCCCTGTATTCGGGTCTGACAAGGGGTGACCCATCTCCATTGTCTTCAATTCATTTTTTTCGAGCACTCTTCAGTAGGCGAGTTGATCAGATGTAACACTTTTGGTTACCAACTGTATTATACAATCTTTTACAATTATTTGTAATTTTGAATATGCCTTAATGATAACTCATTTGTATTTTGGATAGTTAAACTATGTATATAAATTTAGTTCGCAAGTATTCTTTTGAAGTTACGTTAGAGGACTATGTCGAGGTCGAGACTGTATCTGGAGTTCCTCATGTTTTGGTGTTCATACATAAAGTAAGGTTATTTACACACATTTTATTGTATCGTAATAAATTGTAGCAATTAGCGAGCATCGGATAGACGTATTTAATTATGTATAAACTTTGATTGTTATGGATCATGAAACAATAAAACGGCGTGCGGGGAGGCCGCGCGCGGCCGCGGGCAGATCAAATGCTCCTCGTACATAATCACCAATAGTTGACATTCACGTTGTAATTATAATACTTGTATTGCGTCGATCTGTGAGAACTAAGCGTGGACACACCTTTATTATAATGACTTCATATTTTACCGTCAACATACAAGGAAGGTAACAAGATTTGGACATCCGGGTTAACTTATTATGAATATGTGCAATCCTTCGATAGGAATCTCATATGATTGGATACATAAAACATTACTAACAGTAACTTCATGTTAAATGCTAAAGTTATTTTCAGTTTTGGATAGTAAAAATCATCATCCGTTGACATAGTAACTGAGTTTAAATTTTACAAAAAGTTGTGAAAATAACAATTAATGGAATTAAAAAAATCCTTTGAATTAGTAGAGAGCGGGATCAGGGCACAGGTAGGTAACTATAAGAAGATTGGACATACAAAAGCAATTAACTTTACGTACCTGAGCGGGCATGTGGGCCCCTCGGCATACCGCGGGACGTGTGTGCCCTTTGCCTTTACTATGGAACTGCACTAAATCAGAACTGCAATAGCAATCAACCATCGGACACTATACATTGCTTGGTTGTTAAGCTACGGAAAACCCATAGGCACTTTAAAGTTTCAATGGAATGCGAATAAAGTTAAGTAAAAGTGGTTACATCGATGTTATTTGTATTAGACGACATTTGCGCAAAGTAAAGACGTCTCGCAAGCTTATGTACGTGAAGCGGAGAAGATAAATCGTTGTGGTATAATGGTGTTTCGGTATTTATGTTTGTGGCCGATATCTAATGCGTTTTTTACGCGACAGGACGACCTCTGGCGGCCGATCCTTGTAATTCGCGGCACCAGGTTTTTGGTACATTGTTGCCTCGCCCGGAGCGATGTGCCGGTGATATTCGATCTGTTTTGTTTTTAAGACGTTCTTTGTCTTTTCAATTGTACCTTAAATAAATTGTTCAACATAGATATTTGTGTAGATAGAGAAAGACATAGGAACTATGTTGTAAAAATTGATGGGTCAAAACTGCAAATGCAGTACAAAATTTAATAAAAATGTGCTTGATTGAAATACTTTCATTGAGACGAATTTGTTTGAAATAGTTCCGATAATCTACAGACGAACACAACCTGCAACACGACTAGACAAGACAATGCAAGGCGATGACCGCCAAGGCCAATAACACATTGATATACCGATGACTCATTGATAATGGATTGAATTGGACATTTTGACACCATTATCTTTATTAGCTTTAAGATGGCACTTATGCGATTGTCCGACAGACATCGCTCGAACACAACATATCGACCATCAATATTTGTCGAATTAAAAAAAGTTTTCGAGTTAAGAAATATCCTATTTAAAATTTTGGATTAATTCAAAAATTTCGGTTCTTCCTGTAGCATACGTTAACCAAAATGAAAGTTGTGAAACGTCATTTTATCTCTGATAAAAAGAAAGATTATTTTAAGTACAAACGACAGCAACATAACCGAATTTAAAAAAAAGGATCTACTGCAGTGAAATTCTTTTAATGTTAACAAAGCCCCAAGTCTATTTGAAGGTAATTACCAAATCGACCGGACGGGAGCTGACGTCGCGCACAATGCAACGTAAAAAATATCCGTCAGAAGGCGGAAAAATACGAATTTAATAGTCATAATGTCGCCGCTACCGTTCATGAAGCAGAACATTGTGGTAACAATGATTATTCAGATAGTACAAAGTTTTACTCTTTAATAAAAATACTCTTTAAGATGAAGTCAGTTCACGAGCTTATCCTCTCAAAGCTCAATAATAAACTGTACTAATATAATTTTTAGTTACTTAGGCACTGTTCAGAATATGATTGGTGAATCAGTATAAAGTGGAGGTAGTAAAGGCGATTAAATTAACTCCCGGCACATTATAGGGAAAACAATTTGCCGATACGATTTCTATCATTACTGAAATACCGTAATAACCCCAAGGTGATGGGTGTGCAGCTCAAAATGCAAGCCAGCAATCCATATTCATTTCAGCGGCGCAAATAACAGGGCGCCAGCGCTGACGATTGCGCCCTTGTTCTAAGAAGGGGGTCAGGTAAAAACTTATATAGGTTTTGAATCGGAACACGTTGCGGGAACGTTGTTGCGTGCGCCAGAGCAGCGAGCAGCGAGCACCGCCGGGTCATGACTCACTCGCACTGCAATCGATCCGCAGACTAGACGCGCAAAAAAATTCAAGCGAAACTTTACGGTCCGAAGCCGAAGGCCGCACTGCCCTCGGCCTCGCGCGGCAATTAAAAATAATTAGGCGGCGAGATGCGCGTTCTCGGAAGGATCCGGCGCATTTACATATGGCGGCGGCTACGAGACCAGACGCGCACTCCGACCAGATTAAGGGCAATAGTTTTTGAAGAGGGTACAGGACGCTCGATTTATTATCATTTGTTGCTTTTTGTTGTTGGTTATTTGTGCTAATTTAATGTGCAGTATGTTGCAGACCAGCGCGATCCGTGTTAAATGATAGTGTTAAGTAAAAATGTATCTTGGCAGAAAAGAAAACGTTAATTGTATTTGTCCCGATAAAATTATAATTATGCAATACTTGGGTGGTCCCACCTTTGGATAAACCGATATTGAAATTCAATATCAGTTTATCCAAAGTTCGTTAAAGTTTATGATATTGTTTACTCGACACATTTCGATAGACGCACGAAAAACTTGCTTCTTCAAATATTTGTAATAAGGAGCGCGACCCGGCGATACATGAGGGCGATCTTATTTGTTACCTGCAATATGATATTTACATATCATCTATTTTCTTTTATTTGCGTTGCAATAAATAATCTGCTACAGATTAATTATTGCGGCGCGCTCAAAGGCGAGGGCCGAGGGCGCTACCCTGCGGCACTCCGGGTGTTATTACGTGAGTCATTCGGGCAGTAGGTCGCCGGCGTATCCGCGGTCCAGTTTTCACTGAAACTGGTTCCGCCGACGTCGGGAATCCATTCACTGGAACCGATTCCGTACAATTTTCCTCGATACTACTGTGATAAAACGTAGTAAACGCATTTTAGAGTGCAATGGATAATGGTTTCTGATATATGTAAGGTAAAATTTATTTTCGATTGCACTAGTTACTTGAGATGGTGGTTTCAAATAGACAGTGTAATTCGCAGTATTTTATAATTATTGCGAATTTTACCGCGATGAGTAAATGAAAGTATTTGCTCGTACATTGGAGAGAAATCCCTCTCGCTTAATGACATCATTGCGCGTGACTGCGTCCACGTATGATACAGTTGTAGCATTTTAAAAATGCAATTACATTTGGTTCTTTTATAAAAATGATTGGGAAGACTGTGAACATTTCAGATATTCACTCTACCATCTTTTACATATACATATAATAAGAGCATAAGGCACGAAATTACCTGCTCACTACTCATGATACACACACAAAAAAATAATAACTATTACTATCCTATTAAATGATCAAAGTTCTATATCATCCAACGAGGACTCATCCAATGGAAGGTTGATTTGATATGAAAGGAGTGCATCCAGCGGTCTCAGATTAATTCACTTTGATCCAGATGCTCATGCACTTCATAGAAACTGCGCCGACAACCTCGTATGTTAAGTTATGCGGAAAAATCTGCTTGCATCGTGGAAATTAATTCGCCAACTAAATATATCATGCACTGTCGATTATTACAAGCCTCGAAGAACTAGTGTAGGAAATAAATTGAAGTAGGTGATGGCATCAAAATAAAATACTTCGATTCCAGTACTGAACTGAACAGCTTTTATAAAAATTATAACATTTTTATGTATATAAAGATTTTTTTGATAGTTTCCTAAACAGATTTAAAATAAATCTTATATATTGTAGTTGTTTAGTAATCCTTTTAAATCCTCGCAGAGCCGTTCACTGCACAACCACTAATCGCTTTAGTGTTAGTTAGTGCCACTTTAAACTTGAACTGCAAGTGATAAGGTCTGTTATTGTATATCACGAGCGACCAGCAGCGCCTCGCATAATTTGATGTAACCGCTTTTAGCGTAGCGTGCTTACGAATTGTACAATTATGTTTCAATGACGTGTTATATTGTGCAGTCATGCAATATTCCACACATTTTAAACACAGCTTACATATAATTTTTTAATATCCGTTTTTTGCCATAATCTGATAAATAATTGTCAGAATTTTTGAATCGATTTCATTTGTTGAATATTTATTTTAATCAATGTCGAGGGATTATTCGATTAAATGTTTGCAAACGAATCAAATGCTAAGACAAAGTAAAGCAAAACATTTCTAATTCATTGGAATACAATCGTATTGTTTTGCAATTTTAAATCTGTAGTACGTCTACCTCCCGTACTCTTGATTTGCGAGTCAAAAAAAAACTCGCCGAGAGTGTATCAGGTCAATGTATTACATTTGGGAGGCATATTCTGGTTGATATCTGTTGCTAGGACGTTCTGAATACATTTCCTCGCTAAACCCGAATTGGTATATCTATGACCTTATTTAATATTTATTTAAAAAATTATCACGTTGATACGTAAAATTTTCCTACCATTGTTTCGCTACCATCTTCCTTTGTTGCGAACTGAAGCTGTATTGTCTACAAATGTAAGATCGAGTATTAACAGCTTAAGGCTTTACTAAGACAACTTATGCACTTGACTAATTAAAAAAAGTTTTCAATAAATCTCCACGAATGGTGTCAAGTCACGCGGCGCGCCGTGCAGCCTATCCAACAATCGATCCACAGTGAAAGCACTTCCGCTGGAGAATTCTAAATTTAAACTTCACACTATTGTGATTGCTGTCGTCGGCTCGTCGTCTCGTCGTCGTGTCGGCGTCGGCGGGAGTTAAGTGCTGTAACCTACTTTTCCGTTAATTTTCTTGCAAAGTTGTCTCTATGTATGGAGACTGCAGGGGTGCGATATTCATACGGGCTTTTGTAGGAAACTGGGTCGCCGCGACAGCCGTGCTCCACACGAGTGCGCGGTATCAAGTACAGTCGAGGGCAAAAGGCTTTGAGTGACTTACATCGTGCAGCCGGGAGACGCGCTTTGTTTTACCGGTCCATTGTAACCTGCCCAATTATATCGTAAAATATTAGGATGACGTCTAATGATGACCTATAGTTATCGTTTACTTTTATTGTTAATTTTAATGTTAGCGAATAAAATGACTTCATTTTTGTTAGCCGTTTTACAATAACTTCGGTCTTGATTAAAAATTAAATAATTTATACAATATTAGCTTAAGCTTGATGTGCTCGAGTGTACAAACGTATCATGTAACTAAATGTAAAGTGTGCTGGAATATACCTGTCCAGTAAAGTAGCTCTCAAAGTGATTTTCTATTCGAGCGACACCGACTGTCGGCACATTGACACAGTCCAGCGGCTCTTTTCATCCTTTCATGTCGTTGTTTTATTGTTCCACGTGGATGTACTTTGCTACAATGTTTGCCAACTTCACATATCGAAGAGTCCGGTTAAAAATATTAACAGTCTTTACTTCACGGTCTTTTACGTTCATCCTTAGGATCCGGTAACATCCGGTTCTCGCTTGACGTATAAATTCATATTAAGTAACGGCAAAACGAAGAGCCATCTTTTTTAATTAAGTCCCAATCCTATGTAAGATAACCAGATACTTATTCCGAAGTTAAGATAACAAAAACTACAGTGTAGGTACGCATGTACGTGTCGCGGTGGTGCGCTGCTCCGAGCCAGACCGGGGAAGTGTATTTGTTTAGGACCAGTTTGTCGGTGGGTGCAAATCTCCCTTCTATTTGCTACAATTATGTTCGTTGTGCCGCGTTATGATACGATTGTGAGGGCAAAAACTTTTATTTTAGGGATCAGTTCCAGCAGAAATAATCACGTTCTTCGTATAAACAAGTTTCGAAATTTCGTAAAACATACTTATTAAAAATATGTATTAGCTAAAAAACTATCTTCACCGTCATCATTTTAATGAAGCAACTGTCGATATTTTATTTTTCACACGTTTTACTCTTTTCACTTGGACAAGTCAGTCGTTCATCGAACAGATCACGCTTGGCCATTTTTTACACGAAATCCTAGAACGTGCAGGCGATATATTCAGCGATGACAAAGCAGGTAGATCGTTGCACCTGTTTTTATGAGTAGGAAAGCAAATACAAAAATATTTTAAGTTGCTGATAAAAATTCGCGCCATTTTGATATTTACTTTACTTAATATAAACATATTATACTATTGGTATTTTTTAAATTTGGACCCAGTTGGACCCTTAATGACAAGAAGTCGTCCACGCTCATTGACATCCGCAACACCAGACGAACGTTAGATGCGGTGACAGAGTTAAGTAGTTCACACACACACGTGTTTGCGAATACGATATTTGGTTCGATATTCTCACGTCCGAGTCGCGGTGCAAAACTTGCGACGTGATTTATCGCCGCGAGCCGCCGAGGATCGCCCTCGCCTCGCCTGTGCCCTCGCTCATCCCTCGGCCACAGGGCCTTTCACCCTCGCTGCATTACCAGTACGGACTGAGTATGCAACCTGAATACACGATATATTAATGTTTTCATTGATGCCAGTTTAAAAGAAGAAATGTTTTTACATACAAAGTATTAAAATCGTTACATAAAGGCAACTGACACGAGTGTGATCACGTGTCAGAGCACGTGTCATTAGTTAAGCGTGCGGTGCCAACGATTTGAATTAAATGGGTAATGAGATTGAAGGTACAATACAATGAAGCTACAATGTAGAAGAAGACCGGACGTTAACGGATCTGATGAAATTTATCATAGATGTCTGATATAGTCCTGAAGAACACGCAGGCTACTTGTGATTTAAGTTATTGTTCTTAATTCGGACGAAGTCGAGGGCGACAGCTAGTGTGTTTATAAATTACATTACCGTTAAAAGAATTTAGATATAATATTTGTGTCAAGTACGTCTGCCTTTACAAGAGTGCTCAGTTTCCACCCCAAATATGTATTATTTTCATAAAAGCGAGCGCTTTGTAACCTCGCCCGTCACTGTCCAAACTTCACGGGTCACCTTACTTTATGTTGCATACAATCTTATTGTTTAGGACAGAGGTACAATTGGATAGGTTATGACCTATTTTCTATAAAGCACGGTATCTATTTTCATATTTGTTTAAATGTGGAATTTTGGGTGGAAGAATAAATTGTACTTGTTATTATAAGAAAATGCAGGATTT
Source organism: Papilio gigon (assembly GCA_027563995.1). Taxonomy (NCBI): domain Eukaryota; kingdom Metazoa; phylum Arthropoda; class Insecta; order Lepidoptera; family Papilionidae; genus Papilio; species Papilio gigon. The sequence continues at coordinate 9,300,321 of JAODUI010000001.1, read as the reverse complement.
TTCATATCAGCTCATAATATAGCACAAAGATATATTACCGACAGGAATCGAGCTTAGGTTTCGTACGAGCTTTTTTTAATTCCACGCGGACGATGTCGCAGACAAAAGCAAGTAATTTATAATCTTTTACAACGGGCAGTACGCAACATGGGGACATGTTCTAAACGCACATACATTATGGTACGCGGCCGGCGGTAGTGAACTCTCGAACTCGCAGATAATTCACGACACCAAGGCGGGGTCAGTGAACCCCGCTCGTTGAATTATTGAACACTAGTTCCGCGGCCGGACACTTTATACTTAAATCAATTCCAATTCGTGGGCAAATTGGGAGATTACTGAACGAATGTAGCACAGCAGTTATGATTGGCTCGAACAGTCCTCTGCGCTGTACTAAGTACGTACATCACAGGCGAAGTTGCAAGCTTAATACACATTAAGCTTGCAACTTCGGTTACAGAACTGCAATATTCTTGGAGTGTAAGCTACGGAAGAATTCAATTTATATTGCCCATCGTTGTATCGTTAAATAAGTTTACATATACATAAATTAAAGTTAGCCTAAAATATTAAAAAAAAAAATTAAATGCAATTAAACACTTTACGGCTTTGTGAGTAAAAAAATGATGACACGTAGTAACTACAGAGGTTGCATCAGAACAATGCGACGCGGAACACCTCGCACAATGCAACCATTTCTACCTGACTAAGTGTATTAATATCCATTTATAAAAAAAAAAGTCTACCTGTCGCCCGCGGGGAAGTTACGTGAACCGATTGTTGGAATCGATTCAAGTGTCAAATCCGCTGCAATCGATTTTTGTAACAATGTATAAACGATTGGTAATTTAGATTAATTATTATAAGCAAATTAGCTTTCACCTGCGATTTCTGTTATTCCAGACTGTAATCTATGTATGTGCTAAATTTGATCTAGATTTGTTAACTGTTTTGGAATTGGCTGCTAACAAACGTTCATCCATCTATTAGTAATATAGTAATTGACACTACTGCCAGATAGCTATATGCGGTCCACGCCGCAGTTCAAATTAAAATCTAATGTTATGTCTTCAATATTGTATTTGTACAGAGCACGTGTACCTTGTTTTTTGTGTTTCCTAAGTGAAAAACCAAGTCTAGACCGTTATCTATTAAATTTTCGGTCCTAAACTCAAATGTTTTCGACTCACTGTAAGATATTTAAACTTTTAAATGACAGAACATGTCTGTGCAGCGACGGCGCGGGTAATATTTTAAAAGTAGCAAAGAACAAAATTTAATTACAGAACCATTGTCTCCACTGTCGCTGTTCAGCTACAAAGCGTGGGCGCCATATCAGCACGATATCGGGGGATTTTTAAAAAGAGCTCAGAAGCATTACTCGGTGTACCCGTGTACCTGACTTTTATGCAAAAAATATGATTAATGGAGGTCGAAATTAAATAATTTCCGCGCAGGTAAGCTATAAGGGCGACTGGTGATTTTTTAAGCATTGTCCGTGCGACTGTACGCCGCTTTGTGTCCGATCTGAGACGCTCGGAGCTTGCACACTTTTATTAATTTATACAAGTTGCTCGTGAGAAACGTACGTGGACACTGACTCTGTGTCAAAGGACAAGTCTGAATAGACGTGCTATGAATATAACATTGAAATTTAATTTTTTTTACTTGAATAGACATTCACTTATTGAAAACATATAGTTTTTTTTGAGAACGCTATTGATAAGTTTGTAATGGACAAACATTAAATGATAAATGTAATGACGCTGAATGCATCTATCAAACTGTTGTATCAAACTATGAACACAACAGAATTCTGACAAGATTCTTTTTACCTCCAACACACCCTAGCTGCAATTTAAATCTTGCTTTACCTTATATCAGTAACTTGAGATTGGAAACTTAAATCAATCAACAGAAGCGCCAATAGCCTGATTCTTAAAAGTACCGATTTTTGATTTTTGAACTTATATCCTAGCACAAGCCTAAACCTTAGTTGAAATGGTACTAGGAATATTAACAAAAAGGTGTAAGGAGCGGGTCATCATCATCATCGGCCTTTTTACCCACTGCTGGACATAAGCCTTGCCCAATGCCTGGTCAAGCGGATGTTAGATGCAAACTTTAATATCACAGTTCAGTAAATATACTTAAACAGTGAAATCATTGAGAGCGTATTTTATTTGATGAAGTAAAGGTCACTTTTTGTGTGGAGCAGCGAGTAGCAGATGCGTTGTAATGCGGATATGCGAGCTGGTGCCAAATGTTCGTCACATGCCCGACGAGTGCACCATTTGTTCTCGCCTCTGCCTCGCTCGCCGGAACGGAGTTCCCTGAGCTTAATACTACGACGTAGCTGATTGGTATTTAAAACTGCAATATATTCTTTGATTCTGACGAAAGTAAATTAAACCAGTATATTTATTTAAAAAAAGACTTGATAGAAGTTAGATAGGATTCATTGACAATTTATCCAATTAACAAAAGCAAATGTAATCTAAAATCTTGTAACGTACTGGCAGTACGGATGTCCTAACATGGACGTTTTAATAATGAAAACTTTACATAAAAACACTGTTAGATAATTTTTAAATTAATTAACACGTTCGCTCCGGCATCAATTCTTGCGAACTATCCGTACCTGCGGTACGAGGTGTTATCGACCCGCACCGTGACTAGACGTTAGTGCGACACGCGGTCTATTAGACCCCACATCCCATAACACAGTTATGTCCTTCGCACCACAGAGAAGTAGACGTTTTTCCTTGCTGCACCCCAGGGAAGTTTCACTAGGGATGATTTAGACCTCGTTTGACAATGAACGTGTTAAATAATTATGTATACAGAACCAATTTTGTTGCAAGAGCTATCTGTACGTTCGATGTTTGAATAGCGTATTAGTCGTCTTAGTTTTTGCGCTACTTTTCGGAAGTGCAAGGAGCGTGCCATGTGCGGTGTCGGGTTACGATTGCTGCGCGGCGACCTCTAGCGGCTTGCCTCCGTACATATCATATTACGTTCGTTACAAACGACCTACATACAGTTTTAATAATGTTCATGCAACATTGTTAGCGTGATGTTAGACTTTGTTAAGTCTTGTAGTGAGTAATTTAATATAACACAGAGAAAATTTACAATCTGGTCTAGCGTATATGATACTAATGAGTTCTTTTAAAATAAGAAGCTAAAGGTTATCGTGGTATGGAAATGTTACGCGGAGGTATTGTGAGCACATAAACAAGGTGGTGTGGTTGGTGTGAAAGAGGAGGATGATATGCGAAGAAAATGTGTGAGTTCAAATAAAACGGCTGGCAGAGATATTGAAGAGAAGTACATACTGTGCTGACCCTACATAGGGAGAGGGGAAGCTTAGTGATGAGTTCTTAATAAATTCCGAGTGTACCAAGTCGCATACTAAAGTCAGTCTACTATAAGTAAATGATTACGTCATTTCTTTGATGCCTCTTTAAAGATTGTTTCCAACATTGTGAATATTACAACACTAAAAGCACTCCAGAGCCCACAATATTCAAATGACACGACAATAAATAATAGACGGAAGAAAAAAGTCAGCAATAAATATCGAAGTACACTTATAACGAACACATGTTAATTACGGCGTGCATTAAAGCCTTTTGAAGACATAAAATTTTACAATCGCCGGCCCCTGGCGGTACAGCGTACGGAAATTGTACGTTTTTACAACATCCCCCCCCTCCTCCTCCTCTCCACCCGGATGTATTCCTCGTAATTGCTAAAATTGATAGCGGATTACCTTAGTTACGGTCTTCCAATTATAAAATATATTCATTAGTAACTATGTAATAAATAAATAATATAAATATTTATATTCGTGCAATTTATATTCCACTGATGCAACCTTCACACCTCGTCTAAATCTATATTCGTTTCTGTTATCCCACTTAAGGCAATATTACCCAGTTTCAGTACTAAGAAGTAACGTAACATTGCCCGGATGTAACCGAAGCTTGTATAAAAAGCTCTAAAAAGCTCCGAGTTCTACTCGCTACCTCCGGGTTGCGTTAATCCGGCGCAGGCGTGGATAATCGCATTTGCTAAATGTATTGAGACATAAGCCAGACAAGTCTTTACACCGATTTGGGATTACAACGAGCTTTTTTATTTCCATAGTTCACATATAACGATACGATATTGATTGTAAACACGACACTTGCGAGGACTGTGAAGGCAGTATTCACGCAATTTTTAGGCAATCTTCAGCAGTGTTTTGTTTGTTCACTTTATAAACACGCAAGCCTCGTTTCATTTCAACCTAAAACTGATGCTACGAACTCGCTTAACCTATAATTATTATTTGACCTTTGTTAATTTCGTATATGTATATCTAATATGTAAATATGTAATGAATAAAATCACATTGTCTATTTGTAAATTAAATAAATCTAATTCGCGAACATCGTGTATTTGCTTAGATGTATCTTGTAATGAAATTAAAATAATAAAAAAAAACAATTGGCTATCTATCCGGAAGCCTGCGATACTTCCGTATAACCTCCGAAAGGGCTAAACTTTTACTGTAAGGTAGCTGTTGTAAAATAGACTACTTTTTTTTATTTCAACACAAAAGAAAGAAAGAAAATACTAGTTTATAAATAAAAAGCACCGTTAGCAATTGCGGAAGATAAGAAGTATGTCGTGTCAGGTGGGTCGCCCGCGACACAGCACACAGAGCCATCTCTTGTTTAATTAAAAACATTTAATCCGCATTTCGAATACATTATGTTTAATAGTAGTCAATAAGCCGGGACACGATGGAGAACGTACGGACGAAAAGTTTGATACAGATTCATTTGTGTAATTTATATGAAGAAGGGCGAGATTCTGCTAGATGTGACCTACGTTCGGCAGTGGACTTTTGGCTGATAATAGTGATATGAAGAAGTTGACATGATTTTTAGTAGAACGGACAAGTCAGATCTAATTGTGAAAAGCTTTTGTAGATACCAGTGAGAAACAATGAACCTATTTTAACGATCGTAACAGAAAAGAGTTAAGTCTTACATCTTCTAAGGTTAAATATTCGAATAAAAAATTAAATATTTCCATGTAATTTATAGCCGTATGTTCTCAGAGTTCACAGACATCAATACTGGTAACAGTTCCACTGAGAGAAATTATTTCCACGGAATCTGAATTTTAAACTTAAACGCCCGCCGCACAAGTTATCATGACTTGATTAACAAATGACATGTTCAAATGAACTCTAGCACCTAATTCATAAGGACTGCATTGCTTTGATGAAATAGTTCAAATGTAGTGTACACTGCGGTGCCTTGTTGTCTACGAGATGAAATTAATTTGGAAGGTACTGGATCGAGACCGGTGTGAGGCGTGCTTTATTAAGCAGATACTTTTAATTTTGTTACAAAATGAGTCCATACAAAACTTGTTCTGGATGTTCATCTAATTGGATACGTATGCAAAATTAAGTAATAGATATGCAATGCTATTCAATATTAATTCTCTAACAATAAATAGCTTTTTAAAGTATCATAAACCATCCATAAGATGACATTAGTTGCTTGACGTTACAAATGAAAAAATAATACAACAATGCTGTTATTAGTTTGTGAAACGTTGATTGGCCCATTTTAGAAGATATTTTTAAGGAAAGATGAGAACCTGTGTGACTCTTCAAGTGGCTGGATCAAGTCTCCCATTGACAGTCACATACTTTGATTTTCTAATGTCCTAAACAATTTGGACCTCGGCCAGATATTTAGTTTATTTTGTATACGTGGCTTTATTGCGATTATGTTTTTTAAACTGTTATAAATGTGTGTGTGTGTGTGTGTGTGTGTGTGTGTGTGTGATGCGTACAATCTTGTTGTAAACAAAGCATGTGTTTAAGTGATTGATATATGTTTGTGTCATTTGTTAATTAAATGTAACGAAAGTTAATATTGTGTTATCTATCTTTGAAGATAACAATCTGATCTGGCCATTTAAATACTCGCGCGTTCGTTGGACGGATCTCTTTCGCACGTTTATTAGCGACATTCTTTTATAAAATAACACATTAATTGTAGAAGCAGCGAACGCGTTTGTGTGAACGAAGGTTCATAGTATTTCGATCGTAGAAGACGCGTTAAAATGTCGCAATTTATAGTCCGTAATATAACGTAGTATCAAACAAATTAATGTTTTATATCCTCATTAGAACTGGTGGTTAATTCATAAATACCGCGCGGCTGACGCCAAAATTCATCTTAGGCCGCGCGATGAATATTCAACACGGAACCATGATACAGTTAAAGAACTCCCAAAACATCCGCAACAACAAACAAAACATCAACTGCCAATTTTACAATACGATAATAGACCTTATTCCCATAAAAATAAACGCGACTTTATGTTAGTTTTGTGTTTATCAACTGCAAGAGGATGTTTGTTAGTAATTATGTACGACATAAAGGGGGCAGCAGGGTCGCGGCGGCGACATTTGATGTGAGTGATATATAATAAATATCGATAAATCACAGCAATGCCTCGATCAGTATGTAGATCGACCAGTGTAAGTGGGTCCGCGGTATCAATACGACGTTAAGAAAAATACAAAATTTAATGACTAAAATGATTATTGGAAAACAGACGATTTGCGCCAAATGTCTAAACACTGAAAAAATGCAGTTTAAAATACTATTATATTTAGTTAAAGAAGTCATACAACCATAGCTAAATGTGTTAAGAAACATTTATTATAAAATGTTGAAATTAAAATTGCCATTGTAAATTTCTTTTTCAATCCCTTCATAGAGTACAGTATGGAACAGGCGCTCTGACGGCGACAGTCAGAGGCCAAGTTACATTGGTCGCGAGCGTATTTTATTCGATGCTTTATGGGCGCGCTACGATGCGCCGTACAAGACAATAAAATAGAAAAGTAAAGTGAAAGGTTGCCAGATACATAGTTTGTCCGTTTAATGGGAAATTTTTAAATTAATAAAGCCTATTAACCGCGTACCTGATTAACAGGAAATACTCGTATACAAACAGCGCCGCCGCGTGATATATTGAAACACTAATGACATTATGTTCTAAACAGTAACATCGCTCGGAATCGTTCCGAATGATACTTTCTAATGTTCTCTGTTTACTGAATATGGCGCAATTGGAATGCGGTGTTTTAAAAAGTTTGATGAAAATATAATGGATATTTATCAACAGATGGCGCTGTAAAATAAGTCGTTAACGGTATTATAGTTCATGTAGTGGTAAAAGAATTGTGACTTTGCTCACAAGAGGACGAATTTTGGAATACACTTTATTTTTGGCTTAACCAAGAAGACTATTAAAATACCGACTTGAGAGCGTGTCTCTAATGTTCAGTTAGCTTCTAATAGACTTTATTAGATTGACTAGATTACATACTGCAGAATTTTCTTAGCACTTTCCGCAATATGGCGAAGGGTTTTTTATTTTCGGTTAAATTATAACTATGTATTACCAGACATAGGCCACAGGCATGTCATTTACATACTAGAATATGAGATAAGATAATATACCAAATCATAAACACAAAAACCAGAGAGAGGGAATAACTTACTTGTGATTAACGGGACATTAGCTCGTACAAAATTAATTACGTTTAGAGCTGTTACAATCGGCCAGAGATAGCGGCTATAAACAACACTTAGAGGCGCATCAATACTGCCTGCCGTGGTACTAGTGTGACCCCACTGCTGAAACACATACACACATTGCTATCTCGGTTTTTACAATGAGAATGAACGGGACGACATTTTTTTTTTACACAGTTTACAAATTCGACACCGAAATTTTAGACAGCAATCTGTCAATAAGCAAGTGACGTGTCAATACACGTCACTTGCTTAGGGACAAAACCAAGTACAATTACTTGTGGAAATTCGTATACAACAACAATGATTCCTGTTTAAATTTGATTACAATTCTTCTACTCTACATTATTTCTACATTTTCTATACATTCTACACATCTACATTTAATTCTGTCAAATTTCCCGTTCATCCGTTTGCGCAATTTACTTAAAAATGAGTTCAGAGTTTTCGATTCCATATTTGTACTTTTTTTTAACTTACAAACCAAACCCAAGAGCCGCAGCCACTAGACTATAAATAAGAGATGATGAGCCCATGGTCGATGGCAGATTTTTGATTGAATCAAAATCGTATCTGCGTGAAGGACCGAGAGCGATGTAAACGGGTTTCCATTCACATCCTTCCATTGAGCCGGACTATTCACTGTGGACGTGTCGTTCATTCATACGAGACGATTATTTTTAGATCACAACACGCAGAAACTTTTCATTTACAATTTTTAGAAGATATACCAAACTAGCTTTTCCCCCCGATTTCGTCTGCGCGGAATTTATAAACGTAAATCAGATTTGCTAAATTTTTATCATTTAACAAACAACCCTCCATCCATCCATCTAAACTTGTGCTTTTAGAATATAGAACTCTTTTTTATCTTTAATAAAAAGGATTCTTAAAAAAAACTATACCACGATAAAATAACTTGAGTATTTGGTGTACTGAAGAATCTTTAGTGCTTAATTCTTGAACGATGTTATACTTTTTTGTTATCTTTTGTGAATAACAAGTACTGACTAGAAACATTTGTAATTAACGAGTCAAGCTCCATTAACTCGTCTCTATCAAGGAAATAGTATTTTTAAATAGCTACATCTAATTACCACTTGAAGACAAATGCGTGATTTATTTTTCACCAAATATATAATAAATCGTAGGAATTATTCAAACGAAACTGGCTTAATTAGATCGTGCGTGGGTGGATGTCATACTGAGATATTTTATAGCAGAACTTAACCCGGAAATGATTTGTGCGCGTCCCAGACCGATACCTCGGAACGTACGCTGTCCCAAGTCTTACTAGTATTATTAATGCGAAAATTCAGATCTCCAAAACAGCTTTATGGATCTGGATGAAATTTGGCAAAGTTGTAAAACAAATAGGCAATTATTTTTTATTCCGTTTAGTCGGATTTGAACGACATTACTAATAAAGTGAGGTAACTTGGTTCTGCGTAATTACAAAAACTAACTTGTGGTAATTTGTTTATAAAGTTTATATTTTAAATTGGAACATATTATAATGTTAGTAACACACGTTGCGTACGCCGATTGCCAACCAATAAATACGGCGTCCCACGTCCGCGCATTCGTTACACGCACGTATTTACATCGCCTCGTAAACTATTACGACCGTATTCTGTTAGTTATGTCGAGAACTGAATCAATAATACACGATAAATTATCTGTTGTAAAATAAAGAATGCAGATTATATGAAGATACGACGATGAAATAATGTTGCAACAGTCCACACTCATAGACAACACGTTAACTGAGATATATGTAGAGTATACAAAGGCCTAACTAGGTAAGTTTTAAATATTTTCTGACAGAAATAACCCTGCAGCCTCTATACTCGGCCCAGATAACATCGTCGCCCTATACATATGTTGACCACAGCACCAACGTCAGTATCCAGTAGTCGTAGGCGTCGCAATAGATATCGTTCCCGCTGTTTTAATATCCAGTTGACGGCGGCGCCGGGAACCTTCCCACCAGGTGGCGCTCCATTCGAATTAGTCAAGCGATAAACAAATTAGAAATGTATAATATAACATACGAAATTAATTAGACGGCATTGTCCTTTCTAAACTTATTTCGATATTTCTCTTGACAGTTTACAATCAAAACCTGTTACAATAACATCGTCGGGATCCGCAGCAGCTAGTTGTAACAACCGATAGACTTTATAAGATCTATGTTCAGCGTGCATTATACTGTTATATAACTAACCGACCCAACGGTATAGTTAAGCAGTTACTAAGTATATAAGTTACTTGTGAGTTATCAGGTTCGTAGTCATAGTAACATAAATTTTTAGAGCTTCCTGAGTGAAAGGTTCACCCGACACACGAGCTGATGATTCCGAACTTCAATACTGTAATAAAGCGAGTGGCCAGCACTCTTGTGGCAACGGACGATCGTGTAGTTTTGTTAACAACTAATTAATGTGAGAAATAAACGCATTAGATACATTTACGTACGATAAATTAAAAAAAAAAACGGCGCTGTATAAATCGAAGTACACCAACGCAATTATCTCGGACCGGTCCGGTCGAGAAATTTGAATAATAAAGATATGGGATTCTCATAAACATACGCCACATACCTACTTATCAAATTCAATTCTAATACCGAAAAAGATTAGAACTTTCAGACATAATGCTTAGGAATGATTTAATGTCTAAAGTCTATTGTCTCTGAGATGTTTCATTAATTTATGTCGTTTCGTGTTATATCAGCTAGATTGCTGCGTACCACATCATCATGAACATCTTCTTTCAAGTCATCGAGAAAGGAAGAAGAAAGGAAGGACCACATTTATTGCCACACAAATCCAAAACACATAACAAAATTTGGTGCAATAAAAAATAAACAAAAAAAGCATGTGTAACTCTTGTTTTGAAGCGAAGCTGAAAAAACACCTTAGTTAAGCATAGAAATGTGTCTGAGATATGGTTTCTTTCGGAAAAACGGTGTCTACTCTATGTGAATTTACCGTAGCAAGCGTGGTGTTCGGCAATTGGCGGTGTCGCAACGTGGACATCGGGACACGGCGCGACACCGCCGCGCGCCGTCACATTATGTATTCATACAATAAAACAGAAATAACGAGATGTGCCCCAAAAATAGGCGTACGAATAAGGCACATACGAATGTGTAGTTGAAACACGTTTCACAGAGAAGTCACGGCGACATAAATTGAACATTATCGCGTAGGCAAGGCGCGGGCCGCGGGCCGGGCGGCGCTGGAAACGGATACAAATAGATTTGTCCGGTTGTTTATTGAAACATAGCGATGCTGTAGGGTTTCGTAAATTACTGAATTTGGTATCAGTTGAGCGTCTGAACAGAGTTACGAGCTACGTCATTGCGGTAGGTAACCGATACAGTTGTAAACGAGCTCCAGAGTCTTATCGTATTGAATGAGCATTGCTTCATGTTTTACGAGATTTACGTAACAAGAATAGTCTTTACACCAACAACGAGAAGAGATGGGAATAGAAACTATTAAATTACATACTTCTGATCGACGAGCTACAACAGTATTTTCTCAAGAACCTTTCAAGGTAATAAATATAGAACACATCGGTACTGCCACTAGAGTATTGACGATAAATTCTTTTTCAATTACTTGACCACTATTGCAAAGGGGATCCAGACATGTTCCTAGCTCCGTACGGATTGTTGACTTGTAGTGAATCATACGTGAATGATGTACAGCGCACATCGCGTGGGCGCTAACAGCGGAAAGGCCGCGAACGCTTCATATAAAATCCTACACCGAAGTGAACAATCGTAAATATTCATTCAGCGTATAATTGTAAGTAAACGCACACATTTGATACTGAGAAACATATCTGAAGTCATATTTTGAACATTACAATTTCAAAATTATCGACAACGCCGTAGTCGCTGATACAAATTGATCTCATCTTACTTTTATGTGCAATCATCTAACAAGATTTCGTGGCTCCATCAAATCATATATTAATTACCCAAACTTGTTTACACGAACAACTTTGTACAAGTAATTAACGGCAAATAAATTACCTCAACAAGTCATCAGGCGAGGCAGAGATAAGGAATATTAACAATAAAATAAGTCGAACATTTTTAGAGATAACAGCGTCTACTCTGGAATTAACTATAAAATAGGCTTTAAGCACTGACCGTTGGCCAACAGGCTACGCGTTCTGAAATATAAAGCGGCGTATTACCGATCCAAAGATAAACATGCGATCGCATCAAAACCGAATAAAAACGCACTTTATTTCGGTTATTATACACCAATAAAGATCGACGGGCGACGGCCGAGTTTACGACGCAGGCCGCAAGACAATCTCCTCTGATAATAGACTGTTACGTTCGAATAAAAATTGTTTACCCGCTAGAGGGAGCCACGCAAGTGGCCACCGGATAAGTGCTGGCCAGCTCCGCGCAGTTTGGGGATGCGTCGACGTGATGGCGGAACTGTGTGACACATCACTTGCGGAAATTGACTAGTGATTGTTCAACGAACGTGAAGAGAACCATTATACTGGCTGGGAAGAGTTTTCATAAACAGTTTAAAACCAAAGGTGGAATTTAAACGAGGCCTCGATTTTAAAATTAATTCGTAATAAACGTACGTATAGCTTTAGAAATACTTCTGCAATATATCTAAATATATCTAATTTACTTGTTCTTGTGACGCAGCGAGCCAATGTTGGTCCATTGATATCTCATATTGTACAATTAATTCTTTATAGATAATGTAAATTTCAAGCAAAGGGTGTCGATTTGTACAGAACCCACGCACTAGAGCACGCCTCGCGCGCCGCTCTCGACGCCTCACATATCAAAACACCGATCGTAGAACGTTTAATCGTCCCAACTAATTAACCTAACTAAGAGTACGTATAAAATGTTGATAGTTAAATTGTGAATCGTTATAATACACAATAAAAACTGCCGTAAGAAAGTGTAGGACGATAAATCCCGTGTTAATGTAGGGGCCGAGGTGCGCGGGCGTGCGCCTGCCGACCCGCTCTCGACCAACGTGCGCGAGCGTGGTTTACGTGTGCAGCGATAAAATGGCCGATGCGTTTCTGTTTGTTGCCTATTAGGCAATGGAGTCATAAATCTAGAAAGATAGATTGATGGGACAGTCCCGTAATGTTTACTTACCCTCTCCCTCACTTGCGGGTTGTACGTCGTAGCAATTCTGATTAGTGGAAAAATGCACGCCGTGTTTAATGGACAACCGCGTTTAGTGTTGTAGTAATGTGTGATCGTATTTCTATATAAAATAAATGACTTCCTGCTTCTGACACAAAAATAACTTATATTTCGTTCAAACTTTGATTAGAATGGATTGAATCTTTCGTTACATATTTTCCAATACTACCGACAAACAAGCACTTAACTTTGACATTAACTTCAAAATAACTTTGAAAGACAATAATAAATAAAATAATTTATTTTCTATAATTATAATTTGAACACGCCGTGTATCTATTAAATAATGAAGTAATAATTACAATCGAGTACGTATAGGAGGTTACATCTGTGAGCATTGCGCATAACTCACGGAGGAACATTTCGACGGGGGCTGATACGTAAGTACTCATTAAGTGGCCGGCGCCGTCGCGTGTGGTCCCTCGATTAATTCGGCCCACGATCATTTACCCCGTACGTTTCCCGTACCCGGCCAGCATTCCCTACCTCAGAATGTACTCCTTTAAACTACTGTCGATTTCAAAAGTTAATCCAAAAAAAAAAAACACCGTTTAAGAGGAATGAAAACATTTAACACATCATATCCGATATCCATCATTGACTTATTTGAACGTCCGTATTCAAAACAGTTGCCTTTAGATTCTCGTCTCTAGGAAAAATTAAATGTCCATCTTTTGTTACACCAAGTTCTAGTAGTACTGAGATTACAACGTAAGACATTCTATTAAGTAGAATACTCAAAAACCTTCAACTAAACGGAGAAATTCAGGGAATTTCTTACGCATGTAGGCTGGAGAAAGTGTTAGATTACATTTGAATTTTAATCGCTTATTAATGTATACAATGTAGAGATTGCAATATAATCCGTAATTTATTGTCTTCTGTGAACTTTGATTGTATTAATTAAAATACATCGAGGCGCTCGTAAATCGAAACGCACGTCGACGCGTCAAACGACGCAACTGACACATCTCATATATTCACAACTACAAGCGTCAAAAGAGTTCCGTAGAGCATTTAATTATGTCACAATCGTATTGGTTTCGGTTCAATGCCGGTGGACTGGATGATGTAACAAGTTACTTAACTCTAAATCGCTGCAGTGTTGTTGGGATGTAGTCTTAGACCTGTGTGCAGGCTAAAATACCAAGAGTATGTTATAAAAATTAATTGAGAACTAAGTAAAATACTGATCGACACAATTTTCATCTCGAAGCAACGTTGGCCTGCATACAGACATATGTACAAACTATACCATTTAAGAAACGTCGCAAAACCGTAGCCTAGTAATTAAACCGGCCGAATATAAAATTGCTATTACAACATACAAACGGAGAAACAAGCATAAATCATTCGTAACAAAAGCCGACCGGTAAGCCGCACCGCTGGGCCCATCGCTAATTGGGTAGTCGCAGTAAACGGCGGCCATTTTGAAAGTCCGAAACCCAATTTTCATGGACAAAGAGTCCAAAAAGCCGAGAGTCCGCCGCGTAACAGAACACTATACCGCGAAAGAACATAAAAATCTGGCGGCTATTAGATTTAGCGGTGTTCGTAACAACGAATGACATTTTTATATTTTTCAAGTGAACGGCTCGGCCGCGCCCGCGCCTGCGCCCGCGCACACGCACACGCCGCGGCGCACGCACACACGCGCTGCACAGGTATAAACAAATGTGCTAAGTAAAAAATATTATTATAGCATAATACGCCATAAAACACGAGAGACTCGGATCGGTGGAAGTGATTCTCAAACTTTCCCTTAAAGATTTATTTACTAATGTGACATAAAAAAACTGCGCAATCTCGATGTTCTTCCTTTAAAGTTTTTTAGACGCCTCATTAAAGGTAAATAATATTAGTTTCTATAGATGTCTGTCAGATATTTGAGGCTTTTTTTTACAAAAACAAGCGATCATCATTATCAACGCCTTTGACAGCTGCTACGCCAGTTGATCTGCAGATGCGTTGCCGGCCTTTGAGAAAGAGGTACACTCGCTTCTAGAAAGAGCCTTTATCGTACCTACTGGTTTAGAAATACCGCCGAGTACAAACAGACTACTACATTAATTTTGTATTAAACGTTCCATCATTGTTAAGAAGAAAACCTGTGAAACAATATAAAAAAGAAAATTGCGTCGCGACACTTTGAGAACCGCGGCGAAGACGGTACTCTAACATAAACAATGTCAGTGATTTCTATTAAAACTATTCGGCATTTCGATATATACGAATCATATTAGAATAACGTCTGGGAACTTGTAGCTACGCAATGTGCAATAAATAACACGGCGGACAGCCGCGCGGTGATTACCTACAACGACCTTATCTGTATGCCTGTTGAGGTCATTTTGCATTGCAATCGTTTTTGTTTATTTGGTAAGTGTTGGTAATAAAAAATTTAATTTTTGGTAAGCTCTGCGCGTCTTTGTCGAAAAGTTTAAGGACAAATGCGACGTGAGCTCGTTGTGTGACTTTAATTGCGTTGCATTTGCAATTTAATATTCAAATTATATTACTTATATAGGACCGGTGTTGGTGGAGACGTTTTAAAATATTTAATTGATTAACGAAATTAAAACAACGTTGTATAGGTTGCTTTATAGATGAATACAAATATATTAAAATACGTCGCGACACTGAAATTCTATAAACACATATTCAAGACTTGCTGAAAATTCTATTTGCACATTGATATCACTTATCAATATTATTTAATAAAAACATTAAAACCATTTTGTTTTGTATTATTTCGACTCTAAATTAGAATCAAACAGGAGTCAAATATTTACACGTTAAGTTCATAAACTCGGTGAAATTGTCGATATCTTAACCTCTACTATACAACAGCTACAATGAAAATCTAAAGTGCAGTGCGTCTACTAGGCTTCAAGTTGTAACCTGTCCAAACGTGTTATTGTGTGTTGAATTCTTAATTATTCCAATGTCATTTGAACACGTTACACAGGGGTGTGACAATGTGGACACACATTTAAACAAATAGTTGGTGGTCCAGCTATTTGTTGCTACAAAGTTGGTACATACCCAGAAGGCGGTGAGGTTGGGCTGCAGCCGGCTCTGGAGGTCCGGGTCGGAGAGCGCGCCGCGGCCCAGGGAGCCCGAGGCGGAGGAGGAGGCCGAGGCCCGCTTGCCGCGGCCGCGCCGCTCGCCCGTGCCCGCGCCCGCGCCCTGCGGACACACGTGTCTCACCCCCGCGCGCTCGGCCCGCCCTAGCGGCGCTACGCTGGTGCAAGCGGTGATGTTAGTGCCTCCGCAATGCGACCGTGTACAGATCTAACACGATTGCTGTTTGCATTGCGGTGCAGACATCCACATTCATTTTAGTACGATATTGCCGTTAAACAAATGTATTTTTACTTTATCAATTGATTTTTAAAAATAATTTTAAGAAATAACTAGTTACTGTTTTTCTTAGTAACGGAAACATCACACGGAAATGAATCGGAGATACTAGATTATAATATGTGTATGTAGTATGTAATGAACCTGTTCGTTAATTTCAAGAACAAAAACTTTCTAGTCCTGATCATAAGGAACCGTTAGTTTTAATTCGTGAAGCACACATTGTAGTCATCATATCTAGAGTAATCTGTAGTTTCCTGTCATCATCACGTCGCAGCTTCTACATATTTAAATTAATATAACTAAAACACCCAAAACACGTAGACCTCAACACAGAATATCTATATAAAGCGTGGCTGTGTTCTACTGAAACACCTACACAATAACATTGTCATCTCTCTCGTTGTATTTCAAGACAGACAAGACAGTGACAGCGATGTGTTTTAGTTGGTAGCAGAAATTGTTTCGTACGTAAAGACCACAAGCACAAATACTAGTAAAACTTTTAATTTTCTAAATGTGTATAGGGGATTCTTAACTTCAAAATCTTAAAAAATGGCAATAGTTTTGTAATGATTTTGTATAGATCTTTACAAAGAAGTTGGCAGTTCAAGGTCATCTCCGGGCTTCGCATTACCTCTCCCCTGCTTTCCTGTACGCCCCGCCACACCTAAAGTTCTGCGGGAGGATTTGTGCGATGCACTCGATATTGTAAACTTGAAAGTGGTAACACATACAAATTAGTCGCTTTGATACTAAAGGTTTACTCAGTCGGCACTGGTGCAATAAAAAAACGGGCCGGCGTAAGACAAACGCGCCTATCGATTTCTAGTAAACGATTGTATAGGCGCGCGTGTGAAGGCGACGTAAATCTCTTTCGGCGCGTTTACTGCCGTCTGCCAACGCCCTCTAGCGCACGCACTTCAACAATTACTTTCACAGGCTTTCTAGTTTTTGGAAGAATATCTATCTTTAATGATTTTAATTTTCTTTAATTACAAAATTTGCATAGAAATAATGTAATTAAAGAGTTGTGTCCCAAAATAACATACTCGGCGTGTATTATCGTAAAGAAATCGCGACATCGAATCGAAATTAGTAACACCTACGTATTAGGTTCCTTGACAATTGGTTATGCATAAATCGACATCAACAAAGGAGATGTTCCACCGGGCGGAGCTCGGCAAAGCTCCAAAATGTGAAAGTTATGCTAAACACATAATTACGCACACAATCTGTCACACCAATCAGACGGACGAAATGCTCCGGGCGACATGCTCGCATTTATTCAGAAAAAAAAGATTGTTTCGGACCAAATATGTGCGGTTTGGTTCACAATATCTCTACTGCGACGGAACTTACGTAAAAGGTCGTAACTAAGTTTTTGAGTATAAAAACTTTTCATGTTTTTCTAAATTTACTAAACAATATCTTTACATAATAGAAATCAAAATTTGAATATGTTAATCGTGACAGTTTAAATAGTTTGTCTAAATATAGGAACGGTTAACCTATGTAATAGTGGCAGTCTTGAAAATTCCTGTTTTTTTTTGTAACTACATTATCCTTTGGAACCGTCGACTTATATTACCGGTCGACAATATATCATACTAACATTTAAAATGAGAAAGTATAGATGGACACGTATAGAACACACTCTGGATAACATAGTCTATTAATTAAGCTTTTTTATAATTGAAGTCGAACGGAGTCGCGGGCGACAGCTAGTACAAGCGTGTCTTGCCGCGCCCGAGACACCTTCACCGGTCGATTTGTGAGATACTGTTATAGAATACATTCGTTGCCATTAAGGTCATCAAATTTTCTATTCGATAATTATAAACAATTATAAAAGCTATTCACAGTAATCAAGAGAGGTGCTCGCAGCGGAGACTGGCCGACACACATCCGCGGTGTCGGGTTACCGGACTGTTCACATTATTATTATAAACGCAAGTTGCTGTTTAATGATTGTCAAAGGAGCAACTTTCCTACATGTCACTTATTCAGATTATCATTACAGACATTTTTGCAGGGATTTTCAAAAAATGACTTACTTTCTGGCAGAAATATTGATGATTAAAACTTAATCATAGATTTATAAGATAGGTACCTAAACCTTAGTACAGAACTGAGGCGACGGAACTCATTTTATTGACTTAAAATTCCTCAGCGTCATTTACAATACACAATATAATTTCCAAAATCGACTTTAAATTAGACTTCGGAACCTTTTTTAAATACTCCGTTTCATGAATGACATTTCACCCATAGATACTTTTTTGGATCTTTGTATACTTATAAACAAAAAAAAACATCGATGTGATCCTTACAAATATTTAATATTTTTAGATATATTTCTCGAAACAGCCACAAATTGTGATCAAGTCAAATATGGTCGCAATCAGTTACATAAGTGAGGAGATTACGCCAGTACTCGCAGCATTGGAGCCCAGACTATGAATAAATAAGAATCGCACAGTGTTATATGTCGTAAAACGTTTAAATATACTTCGCATACATTATTACATATAACAAACTGGACACATTACCATTTCAAATACATTACGAATTTTTCCATTTAACGAAAAACAGAATTGTAGTGATGTAATTACCGAGAATAAAGATTCAAGATTCATAATTACAGGAAAACATCCAAAAACGGCGATAGAACTCACGCAGAAATAGTCACTAATGTAATGGTTTTAGCGATCACTTTAGCATAGAGTTTGCGGCAGCTGGTAGTGTCGCATAGCAGACAAATAAAGAATAGATCGCGATGGGAGTGCGGTGACACGAAATAAAAACCGGTATAAAAACATAAATTTATTAACTAAAACGGGCCATGCCCACGGTGGAGGCGAATTAGACATTATCTCATTCCATAGGTACTCATCGGATTCATTACGTACTCATTGGCTAGAGAGCGAATAAAACCATTTTTAAATGTTCGTAGGGATGGGCGAGATATCGATATCGTGTTATAAGAGAATAACAGCTCCCAATGCAGTTGAAAATTCCCTTCCACATTGATAGTTCACGTTTGTTTCATTTATAATTGCATTGAAAGTAAATATAGGTAAAACATTTTTAACTACAAGTTATATCGAGATATTATAATGATGGATGTACCGCGAGAACTTTAGTCTTCGTATAACTATGATAATTGTGGTCATTAGTTGCACGATGTCGACTTTATTGAAAAACACGGACATCAGAAAATATTTCCTTTGTACCGATACATGGTGGGTACATCACTAGATGCAAACCAGTTCGCGCATTAATTGCGGTACCGAATTGGTATCGAAATCATTTGAATATCTGTTATTTATGGCAACGACATAGCCGAGTATCATCTCTACTTGCCCGAGTATTTGTGTTAATGTTCGCATACATTATGTCGGCCCGCAGTCGGACCGTCGCTGGTCGCTGGTCGCTGGTCGCCGCGACACGGGCGCCGGACCCATCGCCGCTTGCTGTCACCACGCGCACATTAAGAGTGTATGACACGCGTTTGTGTGGGCACATGCGACGGAATATAGTATATTATGTAAGAAATCAGTTACACAAGTCTTGTCCCAGATATACTTATGTGAATAATACAATTAGTAGGCTCTGTCGGATTCGAAAATATGGTAAAATATTGAATGGCATACAGACACCTCTGTAGACATATTGAAAGGTGATTAATTTAAAAAAAAGATACACATTAAAAAAAACTATCAAAGTTCTGTAATCGAATAAATTTAGTCAAATGCATTTTCAATACTGCCATAGAAAACATTTTCTTTTCCGAGTCGTTAAAAGTGCTGCCTACAGATGTCGTGTTTTTGTAAATTCCAACAGCGAGCAGAGGTCGCCACTAACAATTTTAAAAATATTAATATTTACGTAAAGCACCTCGGCGCTGATTGCAAACGTCACACTTCTATTTTTATTATAAACTTTGATTACAAATTGCATACAGAATATCTACATTACTCAAATTGAATATGACAAATGAGGTTTGAAATAAGTGATTAGCGCTTGTGTTTGCTAACTATTCCAATGTTATGAAGGAAATTAGAAAATGTGACCGACGCTCCTAGTTCACTAGACATCGTTTACAAATGTACTCAGAGATGTCGCGACCTTTACCCCCGGAGCCGAGCCGCTGCTAGTTCACGCTGTCGTTCGCTGTACTAGAACGTAGAGATTTGGTATTTAGATGGGCAATCAACACTAACAAAAATGTTGTTCATAAGTAGTTCACCAATACTTCTATAGTATGTAGAACCTACATACCAATACCCTACATATTTCGTGTCCAGTAGCTTTATTGCCTCGTATAACCTCTCTCGGCGGGCGCGGCGGGCGCGGCGGGCCCTAAAGAATTCTTTACAAGTGTGTTACCGGCGTATGGGACCCTTATAGTTGGAGAAAGTACATAAAGATGTCAATAAAACGAACTGCGGCGGTCGCCGGCGCACGTGGGGACGGCGCGTATGGACCAACGTAGTTATGTTAATGAGGACGCTACGAAACTAATAAGTAACTTCTCGCAGCTATTATCGAAACATCACTAAATGTTTAAATCAAAAGACCAATAGTACTAGACATATCAGTTGAAAAGACCCCTTAAAGACGGATCCAAAGAACGGATTTGCTGTGCGTTAAGACTTTTTAGTTCTGGTATCAACCACCTCGTCCTTCAGATCAGGCGGTACTCGCATAGAATGTGACAAGAACAGTAGACTTATTTTATTGTAAGTAGACGTCTACTCCCGTCGGTGGCTCGTATAGAATTAATTTGACAGTGGACAACAGTGCTGCATACACCATACACCATAGCTAGCATGATTATAATTAACTTATAAAATGTTCATTACATGTAGGACCAAAGCGGTCGAGCCGCGCGTTGTCTCACCATATTAATATTATTTAGAATTTGATTAACATGTTTTAAAGACCAAACATTATTTATTAACATGGGTTATGACGTTAGATATTTTAACATTTCCTAATTAACATATCGTCATTTTCGTGCGCTTTTATAGAGTAGTGACATTTTACAACAAATCTATCGAATAACATGTAAATATAATTCACATTATTAATATTTAATAGAAATGAGCTTGACTAATAGAACTGAATTTTACCGTTGTAGTGAAATTTCATATCTTAACTAGCTGTCGCCCGACTTCGTCTGCGTTGAATTATTAAGTAGTCTACGCGCCATTTCAGCCTTTTTAGAGTTACCTGCTTACATACATCCATCCATACAAATTTTTACATTTATAATATTTGTAAATTGGAACAAGATGGAAAGATAATATAGCGCTCAAAGACATGCTTGCCATGTCTCGAACGGGGGATGTTGAAAACTGACTGAAGTGGAGAAGACTGACCCCATCACCATGTGGGATGAAGGCTAGACAGGGAGAGAGAGTAAGTACAAACTAAGACAGACATTATTCTAATGACACAACAATTTTGTGTGACACTTTAAGGGCTTTTCTTTTTAACAACTATTCGTTACACTAGAAAAGACCGATGTAGTTAGTGCAGAGTTCAAGTCAATGTTCCGGAATTAAACAATTAAATGGGATAAGTAAAAAGCTTTTAGGTCGCACCCACTAAGGGATGTCCACTTAAATCAGTCTAGACTGGAACAGGCAGACGTGCTGGATTGGAAACGATTCAATCAATTCAGCTCTCCGCTAGCGTTGGCGCCGATGTTTCCTAGCGTGAGTTTGAATCTTACCGATTTTACTCGATTTATACTGAAATGTACTTATTTATGTTTAACAAATTGTAATTAACTTAACTATTTCAGACTCTGCTTTCATGATTTTTTTATTTTAATTACAGTATACTCATACTGGTTTTTAAAATTAGGATTGAAGTATTTTTTTATAACGATAATGCTGGAGCCCTTGAGCGACGTTATATACGTGAAATATAATCGAAAAAGTAACAACAAAGCTTTTAAAAATCAAAGTCATAGCCATGTCAGAGGCGGCCGCACCGATTCTCTCACCTTCATAAATTATTTACGACCCTAACTCCGTACAAACTTTGTTTACACAGGGTACGACAATGCGACGCGAAGTCGCATGCACCTGACTGCCCGTCCCCCACCCCCGCCCCCGCCCCGCTCACGCAGACACACAAAAAATCATATCATATCTCGTTACCCGAATCTATACATTGTTGTCGCTGAATCAAGCGATGTGCGGACGATGGATGCGGCAAATCTGATATATTTTCTACGTTAAACAAATGTAAAGGGATTTAACAATACGAATCAATAACACAAAACTGCTTGATTAGTGAACTGTTGTAGTAGAAAATAAAGAAGTGATAAATAGGTTGTTGGCTATATTCATCCGAAGAAACATAATCTTTTGAAAGTTTCTGTACTTCTTAGAAAAGAGTGAACACATTTGTACTAGACTGTCGTTTTTCAATATCAGTCAATACCGTATCCAAATATATCAACTCGTCACATCCATCCATTGTAATAATGCACTTTCGTCGCGATATAACCCGAGCCACCACTCCGAATCAGACGTCGCATCGCCTCGCTTCACATCGCAACCTACGAACGTTTTTTTCAAGCGCATATTCCATTTATCTAATGTTGCATTGTACTGTCCGTAAATATGAAAAAAATATCGGGTACGAATGATACGCGTGACAAAAAACACGGTTAGAAGTCACATACATAAAAAGTGTAGGTTGTGAGGAAGGATCGCGTTTTATTGTGCATTATAGCGGCCGGCCGGCGCGTCGCGCGGGGAATTTGACCTCCCTCTATTCGTCTATTGTTTTGCGATCAAGCCTTTTTATAACTATTTTCGGGAAATAGGATATTGTTATTTTTATACGGTATTCTAACATATGGTATAATCAAATAGGTGTACGTAATAAATAAAAAAAATCAGCTACGAACTTTTTGAAAGCTTTTCAAAGCTATATGTTACTACTATTGAATCTTATGAGAGGTATGCATTAATAACTTGTGTAGTTGCCTGTACAAGTTGCAGGAAAATTATGAGTGTGACCGTACCCGTGCGTGTTTATAGTATGTGCCTACCATTTATTAAAACATTAAACAAAAAGCTGTGTGACGTGTGCGCGGAATGTTAACTGTGCGCGCCGCCGGCCGACTTTATGCGCTGATCAATAACTAGGGCTGTACAAAATGCACGTACTTTTTGTAATTTGAATAAATTTTATGGGCTATTTAAATGAACAGGAAAATGTACAATTTATATGCTTCGTAGAGTAGTACAAAACATTTGGTATAAACTGTCGCAGTTCCAACAATTAACAAATGACGTGAGTTGCGGATGCTCTTAAACGCGGTTTTAATCAAATTGTTTTAGTTACTAATTATGTAATTTTAAGTTACATTTTCCATTATTTTAGATTGAAAACCCTAATCAAAGTACTCAGATCCCAGGTACGTTCGCTTATCGCAACCATCTTTCCACTCAAATTATTTGTTTCCTTCCAACATAAAACCAAAATATGACGGAAGACTATTATACGAAATTTGACCTTATTGTTATCGAAATAAAGAACACTGGAGCGTACATAAACCTGTCATAAAAAATCTCTCAGATATTAGCTTTGTCGCCGCGTGATATTTCATTAGAGTAGGGAGATTAACTTATTAAGGCGGGTCGTGTTTGTTCACTTGTTTTTTGCATTAAAGACAATCCGTGCAGCGCGGCGCGGCAGGCGCTCGGTTTAACTTTTTATGCACAATAACCGGTTTGTAAAACCTGTATTTAACTCAATATCAAATTGAATCCATAAGAATTACCAAGTGATCATTACAAACGTAATGCATGCAAATTGATATTTGAACTTTTCCTTTAACAAGAAGCTGTTAATTCTTGTCTTAAAGTAGCGCCATCTGACCCGTAACATAGTACCGCAGATCATAAGCATCACGCGCAAATAAACCAAAAAGGTGACAGTTGTATCCATAAAGTATAATGTCACGGCGATGATATTAGAGTTTAGAAAACATTAACAACAAAGAAAATTACATTCAATCATCAATGTGATAATTTTAAAATAAAGAATGAAAACATGAATTCACAAATAATCATTAATTTGGCAAAAAATGCGGCATGTCACCGCCATCTGTCGGCCATAAAGTGTAATAAGCAGTGATAATGAAAATCAACGACAGTACGCCCAGGTCGCAGGCGCAGGACGTGCGAAGCCCGCGCATAAATCAGTGCTGCACCTGCCGCGCCGCCTGGCGGGCAATAATAACAATTACCGCGTGCGCCGGCGCTGTGGAAGGTGACCCTAGGAGCCAATATGTTGCCAGGTGTAACGGGTTTTATACAAATCGGGAAAAATTATCTTCATATATTTAATATGATACTGAAATAAAAACAAAAATAAAAAGGGTATAAGACCAATGAAAATAGTCGAAATGTAATCCCAATTAAAAAAAAAAACAATAAAACGACATACTCATAAAACGTATTATTACTGTTTTACGAGAAACAAATGATCACACACAAACCGTTAATGAAAAATAATATTAACCCTTAATTTTAATATTATGTTGGTAACTTTTAATTCCCGTGTGTCGTCGCAGACCCAAGGCCGGAGGAGTGCGCGGGCGCAGAGGGCCAAAGTCAAGGTCAGGCTGCAGGCTGACCCACTTCCCGCCGGGCCTCCGCCGCGCCAGCACGTGTCCCGACAGATGCACCAACTGCACTTTTTTAATCTTTTTTAAAAGGATCAAACGAACGCAGCTTTGTAACATAATTAGCTTCGACTCGGACACCGTGTTTCTTTTTTTAAAGAAATTTTCAAAAAGTTTTCAACTTTTCACTTAAAGTTTATGAAGTTAAATGTTCTTTCAATTAATTTTATGTGTTTTAGGTACATACATAAGTTAAGTTTAATTAATGTGTTACGTATATAAAGAAAGACATGCCAATAGTAAATAGTTAGCGATAGATGTCACTTGAATACATTCCTTAAGTTATATTACAGACGAAGGTTGTCAAATCAGAATTCTCCAAACGTTGCCAGATACGAAGCACTATAACTTGTAAGAAAAATAGAAACCTTTCCTTTTTTAAATCATAAAGTTAAAAGGCCCAATCAATATAGTAAGCAATAACATATTAATTAATAGCAACTACAAGGTATTGTATACTCTATCACTTTAACTTAAAGTTTGAAATAGATGATCGCAGGCGAATTGCTAATAAACGACTTGAACTGCGCACGCGCAACTTCACACAATTTATAATATAATATATCTAATATCATTTTATTATTTCCTGTCCGCTGATAAAACACCAACTTTCTATTGTGCGCTCAAATTGATCTGATTTGCTACATTACTTGGTTAGATTTAAATTGATCTGGGAACTTTTATCTTTTTACAATACATTTATACACGTGAATCAAAACTTTGCACTTTAAAGAACTTTCGAGAACCGATCAACGTGACATTTGACACCTTAATAATTAATATGGTGAGGTGCATAAAGTTACTTTGCACACAATATCTTTAATAGTAGAGATTTGGTCTTTGACAAAAGAATAACAATGAGATTCGACCTTATGAATTATGTTCTGATTTCAAATAATAAGTAGATGTGTACTGGGGAATAACGAGGTTTTGCTTCTTATTTACAAGATATATCTCTCAAATCAATTACGATAAATAATATGAAATTCAAGCAAACATTTCAATGTAAATAATGTCTTTAAAAAGAAACTGTCTTCGAAATATAAACGTGTAAGTGCGTTGACATACACTACGTCACTGTTATTTAAAAACGGTGTCGGTCAAAACAATAAATTTACGACAACGGCCACTATTCCATTACTTTCTACCTAACCTTTCATCTCACGGAGCACAACAACTCACAAACTATTGAAACTTGTTCCAAGGAACCTTAAATGTGTTCCGAATATGTGCTCAATGTCACCTACCAATTATACACTTCGTCTATGCACAATCGACCTACACATTGACTTAGTTGACGACAAATTGTAAACCGTATTATTTATTTGCAAATTGACATATCTTTGCTTGACTTCGCAAGAGATGTTGTCAAACTATGACCCTTTTTTTTGTTATAAGAACTAAATTATTGCTTGCCCATGATGCCACCTGATCCCAAGCGATGATGTGGTCGAAAGATGGAACTCGCTAGTTAAGTAAGTGCCTATTCACTCTACTCTTACAAGCCCCACCCCGAAAGATTTATGACCTGATGCTCTGCTTACGATAAAATCGATTTGTCTACTTTATACTATGCCTAGTCCAATTGTATACTGACCATATTTATACACTATCGATGTTATTAATAAATTTGTCAATCGGAATATCATAACGATCGGCTTACACGGCGTCCGCGATTACTTCATGAATTATTCACTAAGAAAAACCCAATGAGCGCGCTCCGCGGCGCAATAACGCGACGAGGCCGCAATTTTGTTTACTTTGCTTTCTATAATTTCATATATTTAAATAATTTTATTTATGTTTTAGTTTTTTCGTCGTTATCTCGAAACGAACATAATGCGACATTAACAGACCTCATTTATTCTTCACTTTATTTACATAAAAGTTTATTATGTACTAAGTTTAACTTTTAAGAATTCAAAAAAAACCTTAGCGAGTACTCTGCGTGTTTTTGCAGACTGTTCTACATTTAGATTTTATACCAAATTTCATCTAAGTCTAAAAATCATTTGTGGAAAAACCTTCTAACTAACATCCATTCAAACAATTGTAAACTTTTTAAAAAGTTATCCGTTTAAAATAAAAATAAGTAAGAATTTATTTAGAAACAAGCACTTTATCTGTACAAATTTCTTAGCACTAAATAAATATTAATATTTAACTATTAGCTAAGCACTTAATCCATTTTCGCGGCGGTCATTGAAAACAAGACACTAAAAAACAAAAAAGACAACGTAGTGTTCATTAAAATTTACTTTCATTTGCAAAAAAAAATTTAGTTCAAAGGAGCAAAGTCAAATGCGTCGTGTCACGCGTGTGGGGAGACACGCTAACTGACAAATTAGTACTTTTATCTCTTAATACTCTGCCTAACTATAACTATAACCTAACTATAGACATGCTGTAACCATAATATAACCAAAACCATATATATGATGGAGTATTTCATACAAGTTTGACGTTTAATCGAGATACCATTTTCCTAATGTAATTTTGTACAATAAATGACAACAATGAATTTATCTTAATAAAAGCTCTGTGGAATTCTTTGTTATAACAGACTTTAATGTCAATATTCTAGACATATGTATAGTATGAAAATAGTCCCAAGAAATTTAATGATACAGTCACGGTGTGACAACCAAAATGAAAAACATTCATCTGAGTGCAGTCTGGAAATAGCTCGTAAGCCCGCGGTGGAGGAAAGGGATCGGGCGGTAATGTTACGGAGGAACAGTAAAAGACCTTTTCATATCTATAGACATTTTGTTTAACTCCTAAATCTAATGCAAATCAAATGATCAACAATAGTTGGCTCTTATCGTATCTAAAATTAATACTTCGTGTGTATAAGCAAAAACGAAATCGGACACCATTTGATAACGTCGTCAAACACAAAAGTAAAATATATAAAAAATTGTAAATCTCAATAGGATGAGGGAAACATTTGAAAGACAAAGATATCATGAGTCATACAATGGTCGATAGAGCATTAGTCTCGGCGGCGCGCTGCGGAGAGTTCGTAGACCTGCCACCGGCGTCGACGTCGATGGACATAAACAAATAAAGGTACATCCACACATTCGGACACCTACGTGCAATTAAAATATTAATAATCAGGAAACGATTCATTGTTCAATCGCTGACTGACACACTTAGTCATTAAGTAATCACTAAGGAAGTCGCTTAGCGCATATTAATCATTCTCTCATTGCCCCGCCCATCATCTTTAAGTCACTCAATTTAGATATAGCATCAGAAATGTACAAAAAGGGACTGCATACGTAATGACTCTGAGTTTGGCAATAATTATTGTAATTTAGCAGATCTCAAGTTTCAATTTGAACTGAGACCGAAGTATTGATAAAGTTTTGTCATCATTTATTCAATATCAGTCACTAGCAATGATGATGACGATGGTGACGTGCTCCGCGACGTATTCGTCAGTTGCGAACATCACTATCTCCGAGAGTGGGGTCTGAGCTGACTTGCGAATCCGAACTTATTCTTGAAGGTCCCGTCACACGATGCACAGCCGGCGCGAGGAGACATATTTAGACATAGGAAGGATAAGCCATCGGTTCTACACTACAAGAGACAGACAGACATACTACAAAATATTAGCAAGTAACTCTGTGGCATGTGTCAGCGAACTTTGGGACATTTTACTGAAATAAAACAAGTTAGCTTATCGTATACGATATTGACAAATCTCTTAAATTCAATTGCAATTTTCAATGCGACAAATTCTACGTACAAGATGTCTCATTGAAATATTCGAGTCTAACACAAATGTGCGAATTGATTACACCGAGTGTAATGGAAATAAGCGATATTGGTATAGCGGTACCCTATCCTGTTGTCGTGCGACACGAACTATGCGCCTGACCTCCGTACGTAGTCATCATTACTTGAATGTTTGCAGCACATCGGCGCTGTGGACACAAGGAAATACCCATATTTCTAATTTTAAAAATATTTAAGGATGTTGCGACCAAAGTTAATGAGTTAGTCATTTATCATAATGGCTGACTCAAGTTATTTAAATAAGCAAATTATCCAGATTGTGTACTCAACGAATGAGTCAAAAGATATATTTTTTTAATTGAAACTTTATTTATAAACAAGCTAATTTCTTAGTTATTTTTATAGAGATGAATTTAATAAAAATAGCTAATAACGCATGTAACCGGAGCCAGCTCCGAGCGAGATCGTAAAGTGTTCGCAAAAAAAACAGGTGATTTATAATTTCGCTTATGCTTTAAATTACTGATACAATAAAAGCTGCGAGGCGACGTGAATTGTGCGGCCGCGAGTCGCAGCACTTAAATTAACTTCACTACGACTTGTACGTTTTCAATATAACTAATCTACATTCGAATTTAATGGAAATGAGAAAATACAATTACCAATAACCTTTATTAATCTATACTCAAAGACTTGTTAAAGAACATCGTCCCTAAAATAAATCCACAAACAATAAATGACATTGTCAACCGGTTAAAAACATAAATAAATTTATTAATTTCTTTGAATTAACGAAGTCAAAACTTTATACCTTTATATGAAATTTGCTGGAACTGATGAGCGTTCAATTTGACACTGGGATTTAATCTCTCGAAGTGCATAAAGCTGTATTTAATAAGAAAAATTCTTTGTTATAAAAACTAGTAAGGATTCTTGAACAGTATGAAGGCCGTTTAGTCGTATTATAGTAAATAAAATAAAACCAAAGTTAAAAGTTAACAAAAAGAAACTACAGCTAATCGAGTGTTTACATATAAATAAAGAATACGTGAAGTCCCCAAGACCATTTAAAAGCGTATTCATTATCTAAGAAAACAGCAATCACTTACGTCAACACACATTAATTTCTTACCGAGATAAGTTCTTCGTCACATGCGCAAATTGACAAATCATGTACCCCGCCCCGCCCGCCCCGCCCGCCCCGGCCCCGCGCGTATCTCTCTCGTAATTACACATAAGTGAGATTATTTATTGACAGTAAATCTTTGACACTCATTAGGCCGCGTGTGGCCACTTTTATGATCATCCACGAAGGCTTTTAAAACATTTTTTTAACTATTTCTGTCGCTCCAGAGTTCAACGGAATAGTAAAGAATGGACTTGACACTTTAGAGATGGCAAAGTTTTATTGTTTTCAATTACTTAAGTTAAAGCAGTAAACTTGAGAATAATTACTTCGAGGAGAAATAAATAGGCGTAAAAGGCCACTTACGTACACGCTTTTAAGTACTCCGCTTCAGATAGAACTTACGAGAAATCCAGACACGGCTTTTATATGGAGCGACGAGTTTTCCGGACCTGGGACAGGAGCGGGGAAAAGGGAAACAAAAAGAAACAAACGTATGATAACATCTTATCCTAGTTAGAGCTGTCGTAGGTATATGGACAGTAAATTATTTCTTTTTTACAAAAGGCAAAGACCGATAAAGTAAACAAACGATTTCGATTCGATTAGAAATAAAACCTAAAAGATTTAAACACAATTTCCCGCTACAAAGATCTAACTAATAATAACAGTAAAACATTCTAATAGTCGCCAAAAAACCGTCGGGCGCGCCATCTTGGCGGAATTTAATTGACTTAGAAATATGCCCGCTGTAATGGTCATGCTTGTGTTTTGTTTTGTCTCGCGGAGTCGCGCCCAGTGTCGCTGAGAACAACAGAGCGCAATGGAGCGGACAGGAAATGCTTGGAGAGGACATCGCTAGAATACGCTAAAACTTTTTGTGTAAAGAAATATATTGGAATATGACGCCTACTTTTATACAAGAAACACAAAAAAACTGAAGGTAAATTATAAAAAAATGGTAGTCAAGTTAATGTTAAAACCGATTAAATAGTACTTTGTTACATTTTTCAACAAGTTAGCAAGTTAACAATATTCCGGGTGGAATTGAGGATTGGAATTGAAAATGTACTTCAATATAATGGCAATGTCAATGTTTATTCATATAAATTACACTAAGACGTATCCTTTCCACCGTCCAAGGTGCCGTGTCCAGTGAGACAATAGTTAGCCCAAGTTTTTATCCTTCAAATCGTAAGCCGCAGGAATGTAGGCCGCGCCGCATAATGAGCGGCCGCTCTCGCGATTTATTATACGGGCGCGGATCGTTCCCAGAAACTACTGAATAATCCGTGGGCCGCGGCCGCTAACCGCGCGGTATGCGGCTTCGGTTCCCGGGCACAGTTATGTTCGCTATTCTTACGTAACTGCTCCCAACAAAAACAAGAAACGAAGCAGACAGCTTCAGCTGTGCGGCTGTGTGCTGCCATTGTCTGCTTTCAGTGACGATGTCGCAATTTGTGCTTACAGACAAAAAGATAACATCGATAATCTTGTTGTTTACAGTATTAATCAATTGATAAAGTTCGCATTTACTTTGCTTAAAATTATAGTGTGTAGACATTAACAAAGTTTAGCTTAAACATTAAAGTTTTTTTTAAATGAAGTGACGTCAAGTTAAGATTAAGTTAAAAGTGTGTATTTACTTTGATACTATGAATTGTCTTAAAGCTACTTTCTTACTATTTTTAAAAGCTTAAAAAATATATTGCCACACATATCTTTTCAAATATTTCTACTATATTCATAGAATTTTGGTTCTAAAAAAACATGTACTTTCTGGGCTTACGAAAGGTATAAACAACCAACATCTAACCACAAACAAAGCAATAGGAAACAAACAATGCGTAGCCGCGATGGCCTTGCAGGATTCACGGAACACTGCGCCAGCGCAGACACGCCCCTTCGGCGGTCAAGGGGAGGGGGAGGGCTATAATAAGAACCTAAAGGATATAATGATTCGTCTGCATACCCTTTTCGAAATCTAGTAATGATCTAATTTTCGATTTTCAATATCACAAATATTAATTAATCATGTTTTTATTGCATTTTTTTTTTAATTTGTACAACATTTTACAAACTCATCGAATTAGTTAAAAGTACGAAATCGCATTTATATTATAATTCGATCTTTTTTATTACGTTTTATGAACGTTATACAACACTCTGAAATACAAGACAGACGTCCAATAGTATTTAAAACACAGTAAATCTGCAATATACGAAATGAAAATAATCGTTGCAGTCGTGGATTACTTTTATGATGGATCATAAAATCAATTCGTGTGTTGACATTAAAGGCATTTATTAAATACGTGAAGCTCTATTCAAACATTTGGCGAGCGCTCAATTTAGACAGTAAATTGGCAGTCGCCTAGTGATCGCTCGACGTCCATATTCGCAACTTATAATTACTAGTAATTGCTTAAAATTCCGCTAAATTTAAAAGATAGTCTTAATTGCGCAAGCGCCGAATACATAGAGATGCTTTTTACTGAACATCCTAATCAAAGATTTTTTTTATTTAAAAGTAGCTCTATGCACTTCTCTACGTTAATTTCAACGGTGTCAAATGTCACGTTCATCAGTTCGCAAGATTTTCTAAAAAAAATAGGTGTACAGTTTCGGTTCCCCTATAAATATTAGAATTTAACATTAATTAAGCTATCCGTCGCGACTCTGCTCAATTTTACAACAAAAAAATTACACAAGGCCTTTTTTTTAGACTGAATAATTTGCGAGTAATTCATGAAAATAGGTCAGCCAATATTCTCCGTCCACAGCAATGACACGTTTTTTTAAAAAAACTTTACTCATAATCACGAATTGTTATTATTTATTGATAATTTTAATGAATCTTGGATATCGTAGCCTTCAATAGAACATCACCTTTAGTCAATTGAATGCGTCGAGTGTGGGCGGTGCGAAATGACCACAGCAATTTGTCGGGCGCGGCGTCGACTTCGCTACACTATGTATAATTGTCTTGCACGCTGATTGCTTTATTTGCTGTAATCACGGCACATCCGCGGGACCAACGGTGCTCACGTCTTGCAGACAGGGACACTGACATTAGAAATTAACTCAAAACAAACAAAAAAACATAAACCAAATATAAGTTGAACTGACAAATATTGTAACAGTAATTCTCATATTATTCACGCATTTTGATAACAAAAGCTCGTAGTGTAAATCATTTTAGTTAATTTGATCTTCATTTCACCTTTATCTTTTTTTATTTTGAATACAAGTATAACACTACCGTAGCAATTTCCGCAGCGCGCCGCCACCTGCCGCTTGATTGTAGATATAAGAAAAGCGTGAATGATCACTCAGTTTAAACTGACCACGAATTACTGGATACTTGTTGAATCTCTTTCTCCTGCCCTGGTCCCACTTTATGCAGGGTCGACACAACATGTTCTTCTCTTCCAGTCTCGCCTATCAGCCGTCATCTCATCGGTTACCCCTTTCTTACTCATGTCATCC
>JAODUI010000001.1:9230095-9253282 GCA_027563995.1 Papilio gigon | reverse complement strand
CGCCCCGCTGTTTATTCTCGGCCGAGTGGCGGGGCGACAGTCGCCCGCGTGACGCGCACTCGAACGTACGCGCGTCATCAATCCAAAATCCTCGCGGACTACGATACGGTGCATTCATTATTAAAACTAGAAAAAATATCACATACACACGAGCCGTTACGGAAAAATAAAAGCAGGGTTAGTTTTTAATTGTGCGGATGCGTTGAGTTTTGGGGTGAAAAGCGTCGTCGCGGAAAATGCATTTCCCGGGTGCAAGGCGCAGGGCAGGCGGCGCGGGGCGCGGGGTGCAGGCGGTGATGGACATCGTATCGATTTCTATCTGCCCGCGCCTCCCTTGTTGTGGCGATGCAGGGCGCGCCATCGATCGTTGCACCGGCCCTGAATCAACCCTCCCGCCGCCGTCGCCGCCGCTGCCCTCGCGGCCGCGAATGATTTGCGCTGCCCGGCCGCGGTGCGTGCACACTGGTCGCAGGCCGCTGGCCAGTTGTTGTCGGTGGTTGTCGGTTGCGTCACGGCGATGCAAGTACCGAAGTCGGATTTTCTTCATATTTACAATTAACCTCCCGCACTGACGACGCGGGTTAATTATTTATTAATTGCTTCTCAATTGAACAATCTTCTTAATTGCACTTTGATATGATGCGTAATAGTGTCGATATATTTGAATAATTTTATATTTCTCGCGAGTTGCGCCAGGCAGTGTTTTATAATTTACATTTTTTAAATCGCACGTGAGTACGTCGTGGTCGATTATATATATATATATATACTTTGTTTTTTCTTAATTGACATTAGAGCTTTTGTTACATTATAATGCTCATCTTCTTTATAAATAACATTTTTTTTAATTCAAAACTTTTTGTTAGCTGTGTGACAGTGGCAGTATTACGTAAATTTTTTTTTTTAAAAATTTTTCTGACATTTATATTAAAGTAAATATCGAAAAATAGAAAATCTGGAATGTAATTAATATTGAAATATAAATAAAAAACAGTTCGAAAGAAAAAAGATAGCAGCGCTTTAGATCGATAGAGATGTAGTCGCAGTCCGCCGAGAACGTCGCTCTTCACCCTACTAACGAACAGAAAACGCAATCGAATATGAATCGGCTCGGACAATGTCACGCCGCCAAGAACTAACTGGAGTAATCTTTTCAGGATATCAAAACAAACTTCATGCTCTCTAAACACAAACACGAAACATAACACACAAGTGGTCGCTCACTGGCGATAAATACAAGCCTACTAGTGTACGGCCGCCAGGGGCAAGTTGGGCGCAGTGGGCGCAGTGGGCGCGTGGTCGCAGTGGGCGCAGTGGGCGCAGTGTGCGCAGTGTGCGCAGGGCGCGGTGTGATGCGCGCGAGTGTCGGGTAGCCGAGCACGCCCAGGCAGCGCCGTGCCGCCCTCAGAACTACCGGCCATGGCGACCGAGACCGGTCAGTAATCATTATATATTCTATATATTTTAAACCACTTTAATTAGTTTTTAGTTAAGTTATGAAGTGCTAAATGTCTACTGATCCGACGCCAGCATAACTCTAATACATTATCGCCAACAACCTAGTCTCGGCTTATTGAACAGACACGAAGGAGATGGAATACATCGCAGCAAATCAATTTAAAGTGGCTTGAAACGATATTTTGCAAATGCACAATAATTAAATCCTTGTCTAAGGAACCCAGTCTTTATATCTGTCAATCTAATTGGACATCTGAACTGCGGAGAGTCTGATTAGATTTTTGGAGAAAGTCTCGCTTCTCTGAAAAGGCAAACAATTTTCAGCAATCGCCACTTAACCTGGTAACGCATTAATGAATACTAGTTTATATAGCAACGATCCGTCTCCGCGTGGTGTGAATATTTCCCCACATGACACACGCAATTGTTTACCAACAAAATGTATATGTGGCGCGTACGCGGCCACCCGTCACTCGTACGTACAGTTCGTTGATATTCACCCCCCACCCACCCTCCGCCGCGTCCTGCCGCGCCCCCCCGCCAGCCCGCAGGACCGCGGGGGCGAGCGCGGTACTTGTTTAATGACGTTGCTTTCGTTTACTCGAGAGCGGACGGTGCTATCTTATTTTTCTCGCTGAAACGTCTAATGGACGTTTCCCCTATTTCCCCAATAACAAAAATCGTATTTCAAAGTACACATTTTTCACGATTGTGGTGAAGACAGATAGTTTACGACGCTCTACAAACCTCACTAGCATTGCGGTCTATTGCCTTCAATTGTAAACTTACTTGTTTCGGAAATACATAAAAATACCATTAAAAATCTTTGTTGCAACTCATAAGTTACACGCCTCGGGATTTGCGCTCACACAAAATTACTTGACATTAAAACGTGTTCGAAGTTCACTATGTTCGTAATGATAATAAAAGGCAGCTCATTAAGTAAACACCCGCACGAGCGCGGCGGATCCGCCCATTTTGGTCGATGTCTCAAACTAAAACAAGACAACTCGCCGGCTTGTTAATTACAATTTTGTTTAGTTTTACCTCTTGCGCATTTGTACGATAATTACTTCTAAATGACACACACTTATATTCTAATCAAACTAAAACACGCTAATATAGTGTTCATAAGAAACGGGGTGCTTACCACGATTAGCCTCTTCGAGCTCCCGATATTTCGGCACAGTTGCACGCGGCATGGTCCGTGAACAATACAATAAACATTTGAAGAGAGCCGCACATTTCATTTCAACGCGCAAAGACAATTTAAATCAAATATTGATGTATGTGTATGTATGGCGCGAGCGGCGTCACCCCTGGGGGGCAGGGCGAGGGGCGAGGGGTGCGGGGCGCGGGCGGCGGAGCTGCAGGATTCGAGACAGACGCGAAACCGCGTGCACAAGCTCCGAGCACGTTAATGCCCTTTGTCTGCATTTCATTGTAAATACGTCTGCGTCTAACTAGGTACGGGTAACGTCGTCTGGATGTTTGTAGACACGTATAGGTGGAACTCTTAAGATGAATTGCTCAGGGGAATAACAGCAGTGAGAATTTTCTATAAATCTATCTATAAATAATGTTCTTTATTTTATTAAAACTTATTACTTACTACTTTAAAACTTGTGCGGCGGTCAAAGGGCTAATGTTTTTTAAATTCACTAGTTATCCTTACCTTAATGAAAGCATAATATTTAATGCTATTATAAGTTATAAAAATCTGTATTGAAAATTGTAAAGGAACGGATTAAAAACACCTCACCTTGACTTGATGAATGACGAGCTGTCATGTTTGTTGAATGATCCCGCCGTGTCGTGCGGTGCCGAGCGGCGCGGCGGGAACACTTTCGATTTCGTTCGAGGCTCGCTCGGAAGTCCGGCTGCGTTCGGAAATGCGCGTAATTAGCACTCGCCGTTTTATATTCATATCTCTTTTACTCAACATTATAAATATCAATCTTTATGGTCGTTTGTCACTTTGAAAATAACGTTTAGGAAAAGTTTTTTTTTTTAAATATCATGATATAATTTAATAAAAATGTTAATCAGGACAACAGCGGAAATCAAATGAAATAAAAATTATTACCATCAAACTAACCCACAAAACCGGCAAACAGCAACTTTCTTATTTGATTATTACAAACAAAATATGCTTATTTATTGTAGGTTAATGTGCATATGCAAATTTGTAACAAGTTGAAAGCCTACGATTTGATTTGATTGTGATTTACATCATGCATACTGATTTCATTTTTATACCTTTTAATATACTGTCACATAATCATCCATTTCTATGTGAGAACGCTCTGGCCACAGGCCTCATTGATACGGTACTTGCTGTCAAACTATGTTTAACACTTCTAACCGTGGGTGTTCACTGCCGAAAGATTCAAACCAAAATTATTGTCATTCTCTAAATAAACAGAACAACAATAATTTTCGGATATGTGTTTCGGCAGTGGCAGCCCACAGGCACTACAGGGGTTGGACAACATCGTCCTGCTCCAGTGCCGCGTTACTTGCAATATATCTAAATGTCGTACCCGCTGTGGCGCGCAGCGAGTGTCGCATATTACAGCGGCGGTGACCGTGTGTGCGCAGGCGGCGCCGCGGCCGAGCAGCAGTACTCGCTGCGCTGGAACGACTTCCACTCGGCCATGGTCTCCTCCTTTCGCCGGCTGCGCGACGAGGAGGACTTCGTAGACGTCACTCTCGCCTGTGCTGGCGCTACCTTCTCCGCACACAAGGTGAGCCCTGAAGTAATGGACTTATCGCGGAACTTAGCATATACATTACAGAATAAACAAGCAGTTCACTTGATGACTGCCCTTGTTGAAGAACAGCTCGAACAGAAGTTGGGAGACGCGACGAAGGATAGTTTTACATCAATTGATAATTTTACATAAAATTGCTATAAAATGTTATAATAGCAATACAAAGGGGAAAGTTTGAAAGTGTAATGAAGGCCGACAGTAAGTCGCCGCGGGTACGCTCGCGCGCGATGTGCGCTCCGTCCGTAACGGGCATACGTTTACAAATTGGCGTAATTTAGTTCCGAAATCGCTATACCCGAGTTAGGAATGTGTTGCCGATAATATTCGTCGAGAAACTTGAATAATTATCGAATCGCTCGTTGTTTTGATCACCGGCAATACAGGATTTATCTAAACGATGAATATGCCGACGTTCAGAGATAAGATGCGCCGAGAAATAATATGCGCCCTCAAAAATTATACTTTTTCATGTTAATGACACGTGACTCATCTAGAATGAAAGTCGCGCCGAGGTATCTTTATAACGTTTAATATATGCGTACACGAATATTCTAATATTTCACGATTACTGATTTTGCCAACATTCGGGACGATGTTCGATGACGTCATTACACGAAAGCTACGATCGGAACCGCATCTCGGAACCTTACTAGTGCACGTACATTTAACCCCAAGGTGGTGCTGTCAGCGTGCAGTCCCTACTTCCGGCGGCTGCTGAAGGCCAATCCCTGCCAACATCCCATAGTCATACTGCGGGACGTACACGACAAGGACATGGAGAGCTTGCTCAGGTAACAAGGAGACATCACTTTTTTGTTACACAATATTTTTAAAAAAGAAAAGAACTCACGATAATAAATGTAGATACTTTGGAAATAGAGCCTTTACTGATGCATGTTGGTGCAGGTTCATGTACCAGGGCGAGGTGCACATCGGACAAGAGCAGCTGAAGGAGTTCCTGCGCGCGGCGCAACTGCTGCAGGTGCGCGGCCTCACCGACGTGCCGCCCCCCGCGCCGCTGCCAACCCTCGACCAGAAACCCTCCCCGGTAACTAAAACTATAAGCACAAGACATCAGCTCAAAAAACATTCTCAGAGTTACCTTTACAGCTCCAGTTTATATTATATGTTCATACGACTGCAGGCTACCCGTACGTCATATAAGTCTTTGCTTTACGTAGGTAGACAGTACAGTGATGTCCTTTTATATTTTAAGTTGCTGGCTGATCTCTTCCAT
Source organism: Papilio gigon (assembly GCA_027563995.1). Classification (NCBI taxonomy): domain Eukaryota; kingdom Metazoa; phylum Arthropoda; class Insecta; order Lepidoptera; family Papilionidae; genus Papilio; species Papilio gigon. The sequence continues at coordinate 9,247,813 of JAODUI010000001.1, read as the reverse complement.
AATTTTGTATAAGTGTAATAATCCTCTCCCAAACGTCAAATAACTCTAATCCCGGAGCCGACACATAAACTGTACCTTCACTTAGCGGACTTTTAAGGACTGGCACAGATGGCGCCACCTCCGCAAGTGACCAAATCGGTGTCATTGACATTTATATTTTCGTGAATCACAATTTCTTAAAAAAAAATCGTCGCTAGCCGTAAGAGGATGCCATAATTAAAGCATCTATTTTAAGAGAGCGCGTTGCATTCCCAAACGGGACAAGATCCACCCGCAGTGACAGGCCGGTGCTTTATCTCCTACGAATCTAAAGTACAATTGAAAAACCTTTTCCAGGGATTTTTTGTAGCCACGTGAGGCAGCATCCATTTACAGGATAATAAATTGCAGTGAAATAACGATAATACATTTTGAATTTGACATATGTCATCAAAATAAGTATTGCGATTTGAATGATAAAGAAACGCACAATTGTGGCAATATTCTAAAGTGACTTTCATTTGTTTTTAAGCGGTAGTAAAGAGAGTACACTAGCATTGGTATTTCCAAACAATCCGGTCACGTCGATACGAATTAGACAATCCAATTAAGCCCATATCAGGCTTGCGTGTGACGCCATGTTGGCCAGCACTGACGCGGACACAAATTATTTGCGTAAACGATCTACATATAAAAGAATTTCAGCTCCTAGTGAGTCACGAGCGTCCGAGCAATATGTACTTTCTCCCAGTTGTACCATTGTGACTAACACTATTTGAAGGTAAATTTAATGAGCAAACAATTCTAGGAATATATTCGTATAGATCGTTGGTTCCGCATCAAGCTCCGAGCAGCAGGGATGCATTACTTGAGAAGTCAACTACGTGATTCTTGCAGGCTCGCCTCGTTATCGCCTGTATGTGTCTCAACATTCACAACATATATTGGGCAACATAGTTTAACTACATACATCATTGCAACCGATGTGACCGTCCCTATACTTCAGCAGTCCGCTTCATCATGGACGGAGGGCAGCGCGTCACGAGAGGGCAGAGAGACACGCGAGGGTCGCGAGGGCCGGGAGGGCCGCGAGGGGCGCGAGGGGCGGAGGTCCCGGCGCGCGGACGAGGGAGCAGCCAGCACGCCTCCGCCGAAAAGGGCGCGCTCCTCCGACCTGTACCAGGCGCAGATGAAGACCAGGTGCGTACCAAATGTCGTTTGCAATCCAATCGATTCTCTAAACATCGTTAACTGTTTGATTTCCACACCGAAGCTGAGACGCGGCCCTGACCTGACTGTGACCGCTTGATAGACGGGTCACTGCATTACAATTACACTAAATCTTACGGAAAATGTACGAGTGAGCTCTTTATTTCATATCTAACGCATTTAACATTAATTTATTTATTTGCTTGAGGACCTTTGTGAATATTTCACAGAGTATCGATAACGCGTCCAAATATAATTTCATAAGGTCGAAATATTTTTAAGTAAAACTCTAGATTCCAATGACGGACACCGAACGACAATGTTTTACAATCTGATATCGATTCTCTGCCGTAACATCGTTTGTAGACTCTCGCAGACAGCCGTGTATTTACGGATGTTCCGCGAGGGGGAAGTGTCGAGATCGCCTGAGCTCTTAAAATATGCAAAATTCATCCTCGTTCGCGCGAACGCGTCGTAAAATTTCATTGCATTTTCGTCATGTCCGCGACCGCGTCATGCGCACATAATCGATTTGTTTTATGTAACACGTCTCATCTCGACGTCTTCCAGCGAGACCTCGGTGCACTCGTCCGTATGAATCTATTTCAATTACACGAACTAAAAGAAACATCCCGTATTTGAATCGATATCTATATAAAGTCGTAGGTAACAATGACGTATTAATCTCATATTTCTAAAACATTTTAGTTTTTAATAGTCATTAGATCGTAATATTAAGTAATAAATCTCTCATTTCCTTCCTTTGATTTTGGAACATTTACGTTTTAAAAATTTTGTTTTAATATTATATTCCATATTAAAAGTAATGAGGGTAAAAATAATTATGGCCGTGTTGACGTTGCGCGAGACACGTTGATCATTTAAAATATTTAAAGATGCAAATTACAAACCATAAAGTTGACTACATATATGTTTTCTATTACGTAAATAACACAAATGTTTCTAGGTTAATAATGTATTCTAGTTGGACTTTCCGTCATTTCAGATAGTAAAATCGATTTAAATTAAAATACACTTTGAATACTTGAGTATTACGATCACTTATTTGCCACTGCAGGAAAGCAAATATAGTTCGAGATAGATTTTTGATTTCGACAGATAGTCTTAGCATGTTTGTGTTAGTTCGGTTGTTTACTAACAAGACGTACGGCTTACGGGTGTAGGACGGAGCAGCTGCTGGCGCAGGCGAGCCCCGAGGCGCTCGCCAACGGGCACGAGCTCGCGCTCTTCGGTCACGCGCTCGACGCGCACGCGCCGCCGGCCCCGCACCTCTCCGCGCTCAACAACAACCTGGTGAGTGTCGCTGCCGTTACTAAACCATAACCAGGCGAGTGCCTAGCTTAATGTTCTGTGAAAAAGCTGTAAATGACATAGTGCAGAAGTCACAGCGATTCTTCTAAGTTACTGGAAATAACCCTGAGACATACGGCTCGTATTGAATATTGGTTCGCTACCTGAACTGTGGACGGTTTGGAAGCTTGCTACTGAAACCATTTTGATCGATTGTTGTAATTCGTAGTCTGGATCTGGCGAGGGGGACGGCGAGGGGGAGGAGTCGTCGTCGGACGCGGGCGCCAGCGACGCGGAGGGCGAGCCGCGCGCTAAGCAGGAGCCCATCGACTACGACGACCCCGCCGCACTCGCGCACACCAACGGCGCACTCCCGCACAACTTCCCCGGACTGCTCAACCTGCAAGGTATGCCACCTACACTTAATACTACATGATTACTTTCTTTTCATTACGAGTTAGATACGATGCGAGCAGCACGTGGTTGTAATAAAATGAATGAGATCCTTTAAAACATGTAAACAGGCTAACCTAGCATAATTATATTTTCAAACTGTGTATCGCAGGATTTGCCGGCCTGCCGGGACCATCGGGGATGCCGGACAATTTCGGTGAGTACAGTCTTATTATTACTAACTACTAACTACTCATTTATGTTGAGGTGTAAATAATTATAAACCAAAGACAATTTGTAAAACAATTAAACAGTCCGATCTAACTAATAAATATAATTAACGACCTTACATTAGTAATATAACGATCGTTCTTTCGTGGCCCGAACTAACACAAGCCAAGTACCAGCTCTAACAAAACATAATTGTTGTATTGGATGCGCGCCATCTCGCGGCAGTAGTGCCAGCAGTGCCAGGGCACCAGCAACCATGGAAGTTACGTCACGACACATTCTGCAACTAGAACATTCTGGTCCAGATAGCGAGGGTCTGTGAACATCTGATGTCGAATATGCTTCTTACCAGGCATTCAATTAGTAATAGAATATGAATTGAAAATCGTTTCATCAAGCCGACGTCTTGACTAAATTAATTTAGCAACTTTCGCTTTGTATTAAGAGTGATCCGCTTCGTGCGCTCTTAGTGAAGTGTTAACTTGCTACGGAGAGGTATAGTTCGGACAATAAACATTGCGCCAGCGCGTACTAAATGCGGTCAATATGGCGGATTTGGCGCACTGAGGCTGTGGTGTGCGCAGGCGGGCGGCCCGCGTGCCCGGCTTGCGGCAAGCTCTACAGCAGCGTCAGCAACCTGAAGCAGCACCTGCGCAACGTGCACGCGGCGCCCGGCGCGCACGCCTGCCCCGCGCCCGGCTGCCACAGGCGCTTTCGCACGCGCCAGTACATGCAGATACACGCCAACGCCGCACACCGCCTGCGGCACCGGCACTGCGCCCGCCCTGCGGCGCCCACGCCCGCTACCCTCGCTCCCCCCACTCCCCACGCACCCGCACACCTCAACTATTACCTATAAACCTACCAACCATCATACTTCTCCGGTTAGGATAGACATATTTACGTGCGCTGTACATTCGAGTCCAACGCGAAATTTACGGAGTTTTTGGAACGGTCGCAGGCTTTATCATAAAGCATCATGACTTTTAAACCCACAGCATTTCATACGTTAAAGTCCAAAAGGTACATTTCAAAACACGAAGCGTTCGCGTGAAGCCCAACGCCGCCACCATACTCGCAGAAACCACTCAATTTGTGACAAAAATCTTAAGTCATAAATTCGTCCGACCTCTCGTCACCTCGATCCAACGATACCCGGTGTTTATGGAACGAGATTAATATTGAATGTAATTTTCGCCACCCCTGAGAGCGCATAGGTCCGTAAGGCGCCAGGAGTGAGCCTATCGCCGTACCGTACTGTTAGCCCATAACTTTTGTTCCTAACCGCCGCCTCTGTGTTACAGGGGCGGCTCTGGCGGGCGGGGCGGCGATGGGCTACCGGCCGCAGTGTCCGCTCTGCGGCCGTGTCTACTCCTCCACGTCGAACCTCCGCCAGCACATGCTCAACGTCCACTCGCAGACCGACCGCGACCAGTGGTTCCCGTGCCAGCACTGCGGCAAGCGCTGCAAAACGAAGCACTACCTCATCAATCATCAACTTCAGGCTCACGGCATTCGACAGCGCCAGAACTCTTAGAGGCGCGACGCCGAGCGGCCTTTAGCGCGCATCGCGCCCGCCCCGCGCCCCGCGCCCCCCGCGCAAGCCGCGCCGCCGCTCGGCAACTGGTGGTGATCCGCAGCCCCGCCCGCTACTAGCTCACCAGAATTCAAAATTACGCTCGCGAAACGTACCGTAGTCCCCGGCGCGCAGGCGGTGCCCACGTAGTTGTTCGTGTCCAAGCGTGGTTCACATATGTTCTGTCCGGACACGGCGTTGATACTCGATGTAACGTCCCAAGACAGGAATCAAAAATCTACGTATACGTAAAATCGTGTAAGTGTGTACGAAATCGGAGCATGCGTACGTTCACCGTCTCGTGCTGTACCTCGTCAGGCGCGTCACTAGGGTATCGAATAGCCACCGTAGGCTGCAATATTTTTAGAGCGATATTGTTGATGTGAGCTCAGTGCCGGGTTTGCCAACGCTCGTCCGTGATTACTGACCCAGAGGTGTCGGCATTGCAGATGCCGGGGCGCGGGGCGCGTTGGCAAAGCCGGCGGTAGGTGGGGGAGTGCGGGGGGGCCTGCAGTGCCCGCTGTGCGCGGCGCCGCTGGCCAGCCCGGCGCACGCGCGCCGCCACCTCGCTGCGCACTACCCGCGCGACAGCCCTGTCTGCCCCGTGGCCGACTGCGCGCGCTACTTCGCTCACCCCAACTCGGTCCGCAACCACATGAGGATAAAGCACCGCCGCCAGTGGGAGCGCATGAAAACACTCAAGTGGAGCTGCGGCTGGGCCAACTGAGCCCCGCGCGCCCACTGGCATCTCTGACGTCACATGTATCATGATCTCCCCGCGCACATTCTGTAACGATGTTTGCAGGTTGATATATAGGGCGGTAGGATAAATCGACTGAAAATTATTTTTGTAGTAGTATAGACTGATATCGTTTAAGTACGGCGATGAATACACTGTGGCAGTTTGGCGGCTTTATCTACAATAGGCCATTTTAAAGTTAGTAAAGTTGTCCACGTGCGGTCGCCGGCGCCTCTCTCGGCAGACACTCGCTGCGGACGCGCGGCGCCGGCGACCGGGCATTCCTGCATCTAGCGAATCTACCGAAATAAATGAAGTGTTAGTAATTTTAGCAAATATGTATATTTTTATAATACTTACGTGAAATGATGAATACATTAAAGCATTTATAGATCGCGCCATGTTGTGCGCACGAGTCGGCAGTTGTTCCAGTGTATTTTAGCTCTAGTTCGTTAAGCGAATTATGACTTGTGATGACTGGTGCCATTGGTAGGTTACGGTAGGCAACTAACGGTGTGACCATTCCACCACTTCCTGAATGCGTCTGTAACTTCCATTGTTGCTTTAACAACTTGTATACGTTCTTTTAAGAAATATTACTTTATTCGAAAGATGCTCTCGAACCACGTGCACAATGAAGGATATTTATACGTGAACGAGGCATTTACTTATCTCTTCATCACTTCAAGTCAGGGGCGGTATGCAATAATGCAATAATGCAATAAAATACGAAAGATTGCTTTAAGTGATTAATTACTGATAACTTTCATTTGTTGACAAAATAAGAATGAGTACACAAAAGTTTAGTGAAAGTAGCGCTTCTTGGTCGAGATCTTACAATTTACTTACGGGCTTATAAGATGTACCCACCTTTATTTTAATTTTCATATGCTATATGACTTTCCTCTGCACACCACAACTATATTTGTATTCTACAGAAAACTTAAAATATACAAGGTAGATTTAGATTCGAAAACAGACAGTTCCTAAAGTGACAATCATACCGCCGCCTGCTCTGAACTAGCCACTGACCTCTATATTCCACTGGACAGGCTGTAACCTGGCATATCTTGTGCCTATTTGATTGTTACCATTTGGGCGCTCACAGTACCGGTTGGCAGCGGTGTTGGAAATTCGAACTACTAATAGAGAAAGAATTAGCCAACAGCACTTATGTCGGAACGAGGCGAAAGCTGTTAGTTCCAAGTGCCGGATTTCTATAGAGGTCAGTGGTACTAGCCCATATATTTTCGACCATAGATAAGACAATACGAAATAGATTAAAAAAAAACTCGAATGCCTTTAAATGCAATAGTTAAGCGTACATTTACTTCCATTTATAGAGTGATTATTTTTTGTAAGTGTTGGTTTGTGACAGCCTGTAAACAAAAGTGCACAATGTAAACACATATCTAGTCATTGTAGGAGAATGAGAACACCCGATGGATTATTTAAAACTTGTATATAAGAAGCAGGTTTCCATCGCATATATTTTTTTATTCGAATGAAGGGAATTTTAAGTAAGGTTATAAATATTATGTACTACTATTAATAGCGCTTCCAAATATTAGAATTTAAGTAATATAGAAGTTTTTTTTTTTAATTTTAGTTCTGTAGGTACGTGACGCGTATATATAGATATTCGATATTAAAGAATGTCTTGCATAGATGCCCGCAGGCTGCATTCGAAACAAGTGTCATATTTAAGCACAAATTGAAATGCATAATTTGTATGGCGCCATCAGTTTACAATGATTTAAAGGAAACTCCTTTGGATAGTTTTAAACGTCAAAAAAGACTGAAGTGGCGGGAAAGTCTCAATCTGTCACCGTGAAGATGCCTTTCAAAAATATATGCGATAGAAAGTGTTGCCATAGATCTCCGCGGCGAACGTAATATTGGTAAAATTTAGCGAGTAGATGAAATTGTTCCTGAGGCCTGAGAGGCAAAGTCGTATATCTTAAATATGATAAATATGGATATTTTTAAGTGTAAAACATTTGTAAATTTAGGCATCTCAATAACCAAATGTTCAATGTGAGTAAACGATTCTAGTTGCGATTTGTATTAGTGATACGGTATATACGTAATTATTTAATTTTTACCCAAAAAAATATGTCTGCTTATATAAACACGTACACAATAAAACTACGAAGTAGAATTTGTTTTGGTTTTAATTATTAAACCTCATGTAACTCTATCTGACTAACATTGCGTTCTAAAACCATATTTTAAGGTAAGACATGGTCTGAATACATATAGAGTACGACCTAATTGTTGTAGGTTGTAACTAAACATTTTGTCGAACAGGCGGCTGCAGACGGACCCAGGACTTGCTGCGCGTGCGCGCAACAGACCCGCGCCCGTGCCCCAAGTGCGGCAAGATCTACCGCTCCGCCCACACGCTGCGCACGCACCTAGAAGACAAACACACCGTTTGCCCTGGCTACAGGTACATATATTATAAAAACTACAAGATTAATAGTCGTCGTATGCTCATGACCTGTAAATTTTCAGTAATTTCTAAAATCTTTGCCAACATAAACAGAGCATGGTAACTGCTTGTGTAACGTGTGAACGTCATCCGTGGCAGGTGCGTGCTCTGCGGCACGGTGGCCAAATCGCGCAACTCGCTACACTCGCACATGTCGCGGCAACACCGCGGCATCTCCACCAAGGACCTGCCAGTGCTGCAGATGCCCACGCGTTTCGACCCGGAGCTCGCCAGCCAGTAAGTTAACTGAACCTGTTCAACTAATTATAGGAATAATATTACAAGATAAAGGTTTAACTATACATTAGATTTTAGTCCTTCGTGTCGGATATTGAGTATATATGTTGATCGCTGGCATTTATAAATTATAAATTAGTTTTAACCAATTGTAATCAACTACACTAACCCAAGTGTTTTTTTAGGTTGTTAGCGAAAGCGGGCGTGAAGGTATCGCCTGAACAACTGCGGGCACGTGCGTCGCCGACTGGCCCTCGCCGTTCCGATATCAAGCTAGACGCTAAGTCAGCCGCCTCGGAGACCAGCTCGCTGTGCGGCGGCGAGGAGCCCGACGAGCTCAGCCAGCCGCGCTACCAGGATAACATGGCCGGATCGCCGCCTCGTAAGTCTATCTCACTCTTTGAAATAAGTACTGTTACGAAATGAACTGTACATGTAGACGACCGCGCTAGTTAAGGGCTTACCAGTTACAAAAGTACCGTATGATTGTTGACAGATATCAACAACCTGACCAACACGACGATAACGAAGGTGCCGGCGGTACGCGCAGTGACGGCCAAAGCGGTGGAGAGCCTGCCTCACGGTCTGGCCGGCCTCAAGCACGACGACTACCCGCCCGGCTTCGGCGGGGGCTCCGCCATCCTCGACACCTACCTTCAGTACATCGGCGAAAACGTATTTGGTGAGTTCGACGTATTTATTAAAACCAAAAATAAAGTAACATATTATGTTGTCCCGCACTCAGCGTATTCCTTATGACCATTTCAGGAATGAACGCAGCGAAACTGGCTCAAATGAATGCGATGCACATGGACAGAAAGACGTACGACGAACCCTCGCCGCAGATGGGCTCGCTGCCCCCGCCGCCGACCACGCTCGCCCACCAGCGCTTTCTCAAGCAGATGCAGCGCCAGTACACCGAGCACATGGGCAAGCCCGACATCATGCGCGACGCTGACGAGCCTCTCGACCTCGGCAAGGAGCGCCAGAGGAACGACAGCATCAGCGACGTCGACGCCGACAAGCAGGAGATGGAGAAAGACATGAGCAAGGATTATTACAACAAGAGTTACAATGACGAGGAAAGGAACAGAGTGAACAGCTCGGAGAGGGAGCACGAGGCCAGCGGCCAGGAGGAGGGGGACTACTCGGAGGACGAGAACAAGGCCCCCTCCTCATGAAAAGGCGAGGCGACCGCCGCTGAGTAGAGAGCGCTGCACGGTTGTAGGACAATATTTAGCAGACGGTGCAGGCGCGGTGCTCGAGTGTTATGTTACGTCATTAGCAGATTCGTTTTAACGGTTTCGTTGTTGACCCGTGGAATGTCCTTGGTGCCATTAACCGTGTTATGTATATTAAATATAGGATTATAACGTTTGGAGCCTGTACCGGCCGCTGCAGCTCGGCCAGGCGAGTCTGCGGACCGCGCTGACTCTGCGGGTGGAATGTTGTGCATTTAATACGTTCGAAACATTGCAGATACCTGTAAGTGCAAATTAGATGTCTGATGGTTTAAAGTATGTCATTTCAAACAGAAGTATTAGAATAGGTGCAAAATGTTATAAGAGAAAGGGTCTGCCTAAGACGGACAGCAGTGTTGCATCGTAGCGAGATTGGAATTGCGTTAGTCCCTGGCAACGCCGCGAGCCCCACCCGCGCCCCGCGCCCTGCGCCCCGCGCCGGCCACACCTAGTAGATAATGTTAGCGAGTAGTGATTTTGTATCGTTTATGTGAAGGTCCCGGTCACAAAGTAGGGCCTGTACATAGTAATTCCATCCAACTACCTCAGCATTCGGCCGATGCGGCGACGTTATTAATAAAGTAAATCCACACAAATTGTGAAATTCCATCCATCTACCTCACTTCAATAGATTTTATTTAATATTTTATACAATTTATAGATATAACTGTTGTTTTATGCATTTTGCAGATTGCATTTATATATACTATATAGAGTATATCGTAGGTAAATATTGTGCAAGTCATTAGGAGAACGTTAGTGCTGCCCGTAGACACGTGTTCGGTATCATTTGTATAGAGTACGCACTCGACAGGCGCCGCAGCGGGCCACGCGACTTCGTGTATGGAAGCACTCTAATATAAGTCAAATATCTTGTATACGAACAAAATACAGAGCTTAAATCGTACTAATACTATTTACACGTCGATTGGCGGGAAATTCTCGTGCATTTTGGACAATAGAATACACAGTCGAGTCAGTCGGATGACCGCGCGGGTCACTCACTATTGTTACGACGCTGAGGCTGAACGAGTTTTTGTGTCAGTTCAGTTGGTTCAGTGAAAGTTCAAATAGCTATCTCGCAATACCTATGGCATAACGTAACGTTGTATATAAACTGTGGTGATATGTAAAGTACATAATAATGAACAAAAGCAATAAATAAAGTATACCTTGATGTTGCCTTGGAAGTGGTGTATATATATTGTGGGTAGTTCGAGAGCCGAGCGCAACGCCGCGACCGCGGCCGCGGCCACGGCCGCGCAGCGCACTCGGGATAGACCGCGACAAAGTTTATTTTGTAGTAATGACGTGGGCTCGTTACTTGTATAACGATTACTGTGATCACAATCTCATATTAGCCTTCGATACTTATACATATTTTTTAGAGTACAATGTTATAGTTATTTAGTATGTGGTAAGAATACGTCGTAAGCGAGTCACAAAAATATTTACTTCCCGATTAGAAATCACGTTATTTAAGAACTTAGAGCAATAGGAAGCATTTAATCTTTTATATGAGAGTAATGGTACGTTTTGGAATTTATTGAGTGGCCACACTGCGCCCTGCCGGCTGTCAGAAGTGACAGTCGCCGGCTGGCGCGCCGCGTGTGCGCAGTGTGCGGATGTGAGAAGGGCGAGATATATTCTAGCTCGGTTGTAAGTGCTACGGGTCGATTGATTTTAATTTCGTTTAGTGTGTTAGTCAGATTTGACGAGTTGAGTCGGATCGGTTTGCGAATGCTTAACCTTGTTGACAGTTAACAGTGTTGCCATAGTGAGTAATTATTTTTGACTGTATATAAATAAGTTTTAATTGTTTAGAGGACGGTGTGCTTAATCCGCGATTACGTTGTGGGTCGTTTTATTTAGATTAAAATATTGAGCGATTACAATTAGGTGTCGACGCACGCTACACTTACAATAGACAGTTACCAGAAAATATATGTTTAAGTAAATAATCATATATTTTTTCAAATACACTTTTGCATGCTACAAGTTGAATATTGTAACGCGTGCGTGCGCGAGCGACGTCGACGAGTCGTGAAGAGGCTATTACAACAAACACAAAGGTCGTTGTTATAAAATTCCATTTGTTTATATTTATCCGAATTAAATGGAAGATACATGGCGGAAACGAGCACTATTTTGATATTAGTTATTGCAGAAGTGATTGTCTGTCCGTGGAAACTCCGTCGGCGCAGCTCCGCGCACCGCGGCCTTGTTGAGAGTACTTAATAACCAGTGAAGATATAATAATTAGGACTTTAAGTCGATTATAAATGATTATGCTCCTTGTATTATGTGTAAACTACATCTAGTTACCTTGTGGACTTTGGAAGTTCCGTATTAGTGTTTTCTTTTTATATTTAGTTGTACTATTTTACCTCATTAGCTGTTCTCGTACTCATTATTGATAATCGTTTGTTTGTTCGGCCCGTCCCCGGGAGACGCCGCTTGTATTGCACTGCAACGAGACCTGGCCGTTGGACGAGTGGGTTGAAGAAATATTTTTGGTAGAATCATTGAAGTGAAGCACAAAACTTATTTTTTGTACGGTAACATTTCCGTTTTGAAACAAAAGTATTTATTAATGTAACAATAGTGTTAGTTCGCAAAGAAACTATGTCTTAAATATGTATACAGGTTATAATTCTATTTGTTTCGAGGGACGAATGTGTTTGTTTATTTGAGATGAACGTGTCACTATTTACAAGCGATTACACAAACAACATTGGTTATGTACATTCACTTTACTGCGCGTTTCTCAAATATTGTCGTATTTTTATTATTGTATGAAACGCATGTTATAGACACTTTTGTTTACCATTTCTGTACTTTGTTCGTAATGTGCGCATATTTTTGTAATTCTAAAATAGGGGCACAAGATAATTAAATAAAACTGCAGCTTGTAAGCGTGTAGTCACTTGAGTTGAAGCACGTTCTGATTTGTTGATTTAATGTAAAATGTTTTGTTTGCTGTACGTCGCGTGCTGCGGCTCTCAAATTATTATAAAATTAAGAACGTAACTAATTTGTTTTATTGTAAACTTTATTTTACTTAGAATTCTAAGTTTCTTGAAGACAGCAGTGGCGCTAGTGTAGCCGTGTTGAATGTTGCCACTGTACAAAAAGTTTATTTAAGTTTTCGAACGCAATAATTTGCAAACGCACCTCGGTCGTTAAGCTGTAATTGTTTAACCATGTTCAAGCCACGCCTTCGCCGTGCGGTAGTGTAGCTGTATGCCGCTTCGATACATTATAATAAACGAAATAAAGATAAATTGTTTTGATACTGTCGTTTCAATTATAGTTATGTTCAACCTGTAATGTATACAATCGTAACCGTTCGCGGTATTCCACTTAAAAATAATTACTTTGTCCGAAAACTCCGCTTCTTCTCGCAAATTAACCAACGAGAAGCACAAAAATCGGTGAATAGTAAAAAGCAATTAGTCGGACTTTATTCTCACAAACATATATAAAAACTATATCCTATTGACTATCGCATCGTCGGCTTAATACGTAAGACACGTTGAAGCGGCTGTAGCTTTACTGTGGAACACCGCGAGCGGACGCGTCGGTACATAGCTGTAAGATATGACACAAAATTACTTTTTTTTACGAATAATGTATTTTCTAGATTCCATTATTATTTTCATTAGTATTTCAGAATGTTAAAATCAAAAGTACATTAATCAATTGATATCGTATTGACAAAATATTTTATTAAATGTAACGATCACATGCCCTTAGCCTACGAGCGCCTAAAGCTAAGGAATAAATACTATCACAAATATATTCAACATCTATATATTCTTAAAACAAAGTGTACATAACTACAATTTGGAAACATCACGAAACAACGCACTTCGAGTGCACGTCATTTGTATAATAAATACACATGAAAACAATCTTACAACTGAAACTTATATTGTGGACAGGTATTCTAAGATTTTAAGCCAATGTTCATTAGAGCTCGCATATTTGAGTGCAGTGTTGCCATATTAAATGTTTACATATATCTATTTTTACACAAAATAATGTTGCCAGATTATATATTAATTTAATGCAGTGGAAATGATATGAATGATATAATAAACACAAATTGAATAACATATTACCCCGCATTTATATACTATGTTGTTTTTTTTCATATCCCAACTATAAATTAATCAGTCTAAACTGCTTTGATTTCAAATTATTTTGGCCTTATAATAGAAATAAAGAATTTATGAGCCTAAAATGTAATGTATCACTTTTTGATACAAAGTTTCACATCCTCGTCTTGTAGGTGTTAGCTTTTTAAATAATTTCGTATAGATTTATATCTAATGAAATGAAATCTAAAGAATGTAGATCAACTACGATAAGTAAAATTGGGTGAATGATACCAAACCTACCATTTTCTACCAAAGAAAAGTAGCAAGATATAAAATGACAAATATGTGCAATTGTTAATACAAGAAGTTTTTCCCACTATCAATGCGTAAAGGCTTACATTTAGAAAATGTTTTCTAATTGTTAATTTTTTTATTTTAATTTTGCTTCATCTTCCTTTACTCTCTTTTTCCCTCCTTTTTCTTTGACAAGAAGGCATGAACACCTATAATAGCGTTCATTCTGAAATAAAACATTTGTTATGTTTAACACAAAAAAAATCCAAGAACAAATGTGGATCAAAATGATTAATATACTAAGCCTCTAGTAAGACTCCTCCGCACCACACTTGTATAAATCATACATGTTCAGTACTTACAGTAAAACTAAATGCTATTTCTTGCTAGAAGCAAGCGCAATGCCGAGCCCCACCAGGCCACCGATAGCCAGCACAGCCCCACCTGCCACCGCCATACCTATCAGACCTTCTTTCTCCATCCTCTTGTTGATTTGTCTCTGAAATACAGACGATAATGAACTTCAATACTAACAGATTTAATATTTAAAAATATCGACACTGGTTGGTAGTGTCACAAAGCAACCAGATATAAAAACAAAAAATGCCAGAAACTTAATCCTGGCATTTATCCAAAAATCAATATTGGTAAAAGGATTACAGATAATCAATTCTGGATTACATCCAAGACTGTTCACACTTTATTTGCAAGTCATAATGGCAGTTACTTCAAATAATAAAACAAAAATATAAAGACAGGAAAGGAAGTTACAAAAAAATAAAACCTCCTGAAACTGACAAAAAATAAACAATTGTGCCTTTTGTATTGTAGCAATAAAATTGTATTATTTAAATAAGTAATTAAATCAGCTTAAAAATTATACAGAATATTCTACATACCTCTAATGTGAGGACTTGTTGATTGGCAGGCTCAATTTCAAGGAATGCCTTCACATAGTGCAGAGCTTTATTATACTCTTTGATCCTAGCATTGCCTATGGCTAGATAGAACAGGTAGTCTCTCTTCCCGTCAGGGTGAGAGTTAAACAGCTCTTTAAGAAGGAGGATGCCCTGAGAAGAAATTTTAATATACAAATGTGATTACAAAAGGCCAGCAACAAACCTATGATAAAGATGTGTAAGGTAAAAATAAAGTAAATTATTGTCTAGTTATATTTACAGATAAAATAAAGAATATAGTACGCAATCAGATAAAGTTACATTGTTGCACATACCTTTCGAATGTCTGTTGGGTATTTACTCCGTACAAGGCACCAAGCATACTCGAATTGTGCTTTATGAGTTACGTTACCCTTATGCAATTGCTCGTGAAATACTTGCTCGAATTTCTATAAAACAACAAGGTCTATTAAGAACAAAGCTTTGCAATGATTCACATACGTTGCACAAGGTGATTCTCACTTGCAGATCCTCAGACGACACGACTTCATCTAACACGTCTTCCATGATTGCGAGATCTTAGCGTTTTCTGTTGTTTGGTGAAATATATCTAACGATTAATTATATTGTTCCCCACAGCCGGTACCAAGTAACGTAAATTACAATATAAAATCAGAAAATGAATTACGATTCCGATTTACTGGTACATAATTGTCAAATAATCAATGCGAAAAAGTCATCGAGACATTGACAGTTGAAGTTGATCATCAAAGAGTTTGTCATCAGGTTCCTGGTACGAATGTAAATTATCATCTTTTACCTCGTAGCTAAGGGTTTTATCTGATAGAAATCACGATAAGTCACAAAATGGGATTATGAGAAAATTCTACGAATAGGTTTGTTTAAAAATTACGATATTTTATTTATTCAACAGTTGACGTTTGGGCTGTTGACAGATCTCACTTACTCTATGCATATAGGAGTTAAATTACAGACAATTCAATTTTGATTTCTGTCCTACGGTGATATTAAAAGTTGCTTTGTTTAATATAAAACGCATTTAATTACTTTATAGAGAAGTACTAACTTATTATAAGCACCAAGCATTTAAATAACACAATGCAAAGCGTAATTAATACTGTAAAAGGAACTGCTTTGGGCGTTGCTGGTTATTTGACTCCGGTGCTAAAGGTGGGTAATATAACAAAACTATTGTGTTTATGTGATTTATGGCAGTAATATTATCAGTGTGTACAATGCTAACACTGATCTCAGCAATATAATATGTGTTACATGTTTAAAATGTCGGTGCCGGTGTATACAATGTCGACTTAATTATAAGAAGATCTCGGGTGAAACAAATATTACGTTGTAATTATAAGAATTGTTTTGTTGAACTTGCGCTACTATCTAAGCTATAAATATTTATTTAATGGTACATATGAAGAAACCACTATATTTCAATTTGCAAAGATTAGTATGGACAGTGTATTGAGCATAGTATAAAAAAGATAATTAAAAATGCATTGAAAAGTGGGGCACAGAGATATATCCTAAGTACTGTGATTAAATATATACTAAATAAATAAAAGTTATTTTTTAGGAGTCAAAATTCCACGAGACAGGTGTTCTTACACCTGAGGAGTTTGTAGCTGCGGGTGACCATCTGGTGCACCACTGTCCCACGTGGCAGTGGGCGCGGGGGGAGGAATCCAAGATACGCCCCTACTTGCCCTCTGACAAGCAATTCCTTATCACACGAAATGTGCCTTGTTATAGGCGGTGTAAACAGGTTGGTTGTTTACTTCTTCGGTTCTTGGTAAATAAACGGAAGTCTTATGTGTAAGTTATAAATAAATATTTCTCTTAAATTCATAGAATATGAACCAGATAACAACATATTTTTGTACATTTTGTTAGCCGTGGAAATTCACTATGGCTTTACAATGTAGTATATAAAAAAATTGTTATAATATTTACAAATGAATTAATTGTACACTTTTGTATTAATGTTGTCAGAGACCTGTGTCAGTCTTGTGATAAACTGTGAACTAGGTGAAGGTATTGACCTCAAGTGATGCATATATATATGGATGCTTAGTATAAATAGTATTTTAATTGTTCATTATCAACTCATGTAATCTCTTATGTAAGGGTTCAGAAGCCACTGGCTGTTGCTATTTATAAATTTGTAAATATGACGTTAATTTAAAAGTAAGATGTTTATAGATTGAGTACTGTGAGGACAAGGAGAAGGTGATTGAAGATGAGAATGACGAGGATGGAGGCTGGGTGGACACACATCACTACGACTCCACGGGCTCCCCCACCTTGGAGGAGAAGGTATGCAACTGCTCTCTTCTGTACTATAATATAAAGCGCATGATTATAACATTTTGCTATGTATGTTCTCAACAACCATAACACAGATTTGACTGGTTCCTTTTGTAGTAACAAGCCCTACACTTGCAACATGTTTGAGGCTATTAAATTGCAAGATAGGCAAAATACACAAGCCAATATTCACCTTAAAGAACATAGGTCAAGTTTTTTCAATATTTTGATGTCCCTAATAAGTTGTTGTATAGAATGCAAGGTCAGCTGTAGCAGGGCAGGGTAAAAGGATGTGGGGGAGGGAACATCGCAGCTCACATTCAGTATTGAGCCGCCAACATGTTTGAACGAAACTAACCATATGTTTTGTGAGAGTTTTTCGACAATATACACTCGAAGTAACATTGTTTAATAATATTGACTGCATGCAGGTGTGCGAGATGACGCTGGAGGCTGCGGATGCGGGCGACAGCGGCGGCGAGGGGCACGGCGCGGGTGACGGGGACGACGACGACGAGGAGGGCGAGGCCGAGGACATGGAGCAGTTCCAGGCTTCTGGCTTGCTGGACGAGGTCGACCCGGTGAGTACTCATCATCATCATCATCATCATCAGCTCACTATACGTCCTCACCGAGGGGCTCGGAGCCTACCCTGTTATTAGGGGTGACTAGGCCATA
>JAODUI010000001.1:9188565-9208307 GCA_027563995.1 Papilio gigon | reverse complement strand
TGGAATGTGCAATAAAAAATAGAATAAAATAGTAATTTATAGTACTTTCTGGACATAATTGGCTGTTGAAAAAGTAACCGATTCTCTCTTCCTGAAGAGATCTTCGATACCGGAGGTTCTGTAACCCTTGGAGCTCTTTTCTTTGTCCGGTTTCAACTCCTCAGCAGACTTGACAGATTCGCGGCAACTCTCGGCGTCGCTGCGCACAGGTTTCTTCTCGTCGTTAGCCTTGTGAGACTGCGAGTGCTGCGACACCTTGATGGAGACTCCTTCGAGCCCGCATTCGAACATTATGAAACCGATCGTACTTTCTTTTTGAGTATCTGTTGCGCCATTTTGACAACACTGAAACATTCAATGATACGATCAAAATTTCCAGTAATGGACACGATGAAATATAATAATTAGTAAAACATAATCTATTACCGTAGTATCACAGGCCTTGTTGCAAGGATCGACTCTAGTGAATTTAAAACTGACTTTGGAGTGTTGGCAGGGGATGCCGGTCACTGTAGCGTCTTTCAACTGAGAGGACTCGTTGCGAATGCGGCGCAGCTGGCCGTGTACCTTGCCTGTTAAATATATTGATCATATACAATTGAAGTACTAAGTTAATTCAACCCTGCATACTTATAAAATAGCATCAAAAATACGTACCAACATTAAGTGTGATGGTAGTGTCCTCACATTGCTGTTGCGATGTTTCAATAAACACTGGCTCCCCTCTCTCGGGGCCTCTCTTTCTTCCTGACGATTGGGCAGATATAAGAGCCCGAGGCCCCTTCATGATGCCGAAGGACTTTTTACTCCCCAACGCGCGCAACGTCGGCCTGTAGTACAGTTGTATGGATTCCAACGTTTTCCTGGAGCTAACATATTTCGCCACAATGTTCTCAACAGATAATCCGAAAAGAGAGACGCACGTCAGGTCTTGTATATTGTCTAGAGCCGAGAAGGAGATCATGTCCTCCACGACGGACGACTGTATGAATATAACGTTGACTTTGGGCACGGTGACCGTCGCTTGGAGCTGGTCGCATATCGTCTCCTCGTAAACGTTCGGTTGCGGTATGGTCGCCAACTTGTATTTGTCGTCCTTGTCGGGCACGATGCTCGGGTGGTTGTGGGACTGCAGCTGCGACAGCCAGTTCTGCACGTATTGCTTCTGCTTTAGGACGTTGGCGCTCTCCACGGAGGAAATGCAAAGCAACCGCAGGTGATTTATGACGGTTATGGGATGGATATTGGCGAGCACCGGCGTCAAAGACTCGACGAACTTTTGAGTGCTTTCTAGCACTAAAGGTGTCAGCATCACGTCGATTTCCCCGCGCAGTTTAACAAACAAGCCGCTCTTGCTGTCGCTCGTCGTGGTGGCCGTGGACGCCGAACTCTTATCCGTGACATTTTCCTGATTGTCTTGCACGTTCTGCTGCAACTCCCACCAGCCTTGCGGGTAAGGATGGGCTTTGATTTGAGAATTGAAGTGCGGTGTTAGATTAGAAAAAGGGCCATGTTGACTTTGGGAGCTGTGTCCATCTTTCTTCGAAATGAGCTTTAAAATGTTCACCTTTCCGGTCTGCTCGAAGTTAGGCAAATATTTTTGGCCAATGTAAACAAGAGATCCATCGTCTGCCCTTTTAAACAGCGGCAATGTAAACGCGTCTCTCCCCGCAGGCAGGGAACACGTTGACCAATTGGAACATTTGTATTGCGGCAGATTGTGCATGTAGCTGGCCATGAGTAGCGGAGAATCGACAATGGGTTTATTAGTTTGCATATGCAGATTAACAAGAGTCATATCTTCTTGTGATGAAATTGCAGAAATGAATGACGTTGAAGAAACGGATCCACTTTCGGAGTCGGGCTGCACGCCGGCGCTCAGATTGCTGATGGTGTCGGGGCAGTCTATTACCTCCGATCTCGGCATGGAGTTGGTCCACTTCTCATTAGTAGGCTCGTTGATACCGAAAGAGTTCTTCTCCTTAGGGTTGCTGTGTCGGCTGCCGAAGGAATGCTTTAAGCTCGAAGACCGACTCGGGAACATGTCCTCGTCCGCCGAGAAAAACGCTTCGGAATGGTTTTCACTGGTGATGGACATCGTTCGCTGTACTTCTTGTTGCAATAGTTCCTCGTGGGGCGGCTGAGAGTTAAGCGAATAATGAGACTCGGACACGGCCACGCTTCTCGCGGGCACTTTGGGAGCTACAAACGTCTCGCTTTCGGTCTGTGCTGGCTTTTTGGCTGCTCCGTTTGTACTGTCCTTTACTCCACAACTAAGAGCCAATTTAGAATCTGACACGCTGCTCTCCATTTGTGGCACATTGAGAATGGTCTTGTTGAGTTTGGAGTCGCTGTCTATCTTTGACGTACCTAGCGGTACAGTGGAGTCTACTAGGCGAGCGTACGGCACGTCACTTTTAGTGCTAGAAACTAGGACATTGTTGCTGCCTTTACTCATGCTTGTATACGAGAATCGTCGCGTCAAACTTCGCCTCTCTGCGCTTTGAGGTGACTTGTTAAAAGCTTGCGGTAGTGGTGAAGGTATCAAAGTGGAAACATTGGTCGGCTGCAAGCAAACGTTCAAGCTGTTATAAGGAGGAGTATGGAACACGAGTTGTCCCGGATGCAACAGGCTCTGCCCGTAACCGTACTCTCCAGGGGATGTCTCGATGACATTGAACATAGCTATGTTAACGCCCTCGAGTATATCAGATTGTGTTGGCTTTAAGAAATTGGGTCCATTTCTATTAGAGCCAAAGAATGCACATCCGCCCGTGCATCCGCAATGTGTGCCCTTGCCTTCATTGGGCCAGAGGAACCAAAGCCTTTTAGTTTTATCATCGTGCAGTTTAAGAAACTTTTGCTGCACCAAATGAAGATTTCGCGGCGCCTGAGGCAAGGACGATGCGGCTTCAATCAGCACCGGCCCGAGAGCTACGGACCCGACTCCGACCCAGTTTTCGCTTTCTGGCAGTGTCTGCTTGTTTTGGCTATTTGTGCTGCTGTTAGAATGATGGTGAGTATTTGTCTGCATGTTCGTCTGAGTGTACAGTGCGAGCTTAACGTTTGGTAGTAAACCTGTTATCCCAGTTCCAAAACCCGTCCCATGTAAATTACAGAACGTTAACCTGATCGGGGAGATCCACGATTGTAAAGTTGTGTTAGAATCGGCGACATAAATATCTATTAAGTCGATTGCAACTCGTATCATGCGGTACTTGATTTCGTTAGGGGTCGGGCAACGGTATTTCAGCCCTAAATCTGTTTCAGGACATAGCACAGTGTTCATGCCGTGGTGACACTGTTTTATGGAATTCGGAGGTACTAATTCGTTTTCACTGTCGCATATGAGCAACAAGAATGTTTCAAGTGATGAAATAATTTGGTAGAGCTGAGGCAACGTGAGGCGACCTGTCAGTTGGCCAAGTTGCAGTTCCATCATCCACGCGTACTCCACAGTATCATCTTGCACAGACCGATTCGTGTCGCTGAAGAAGCCGTTACCGCGAAGTTGAAATGATGACAGCATCAAGTGCCCTTGCTGCAGAGCACCGGTGTTGTTAGCGTTGGGCCTCGCCAAGTTGTTGGACGACACGAGTATTGATGGACTAAGCAGCAGCTGTAGTTTTGTTTCCTTGAATCGTTTATCCATTTCAAAGCCAAATCTTTCGATAAGTACGACGGGACACGAGGGCTCGTTCTCGCTGCAGTTCTTCACCAAATGAGCTTGAATATCATGTATTATAATGGACACGGTTACGTCCAGCGGGCGGCAGCGACGCGGGTCAAAGGGCTCCTTGCCGGAGTCGCTCGAGTCGTCCAAAGATATATCAACATGTTGATTGATACTACTTCTATCGTTGTACTTCGTTGGGTGATCATTAAAGAAAGGGTTGTCCACGCTTGGCGTTTTCTGCATATCAGTGAACCTTTGGTCTTCGCCGAAAATATTCTCCAATAAATTCATGAAACTTGTAATTATTGTTCCATAAGCGAGGAGCACGGACGGGCCCACTTCCAGTTCTACGCTCACTTTATCCGGCGGCAGGGAAGTGCGATCGAATGTATTTCCATCAATGACCCAATTCATTTGAGGCTGTTTCCTCATGCGCGGTATTCTCATTGGGGAGAGAAGTATCTCTTCCTTCTCCGGGGTGGTGATATCGGCTTGCGGCTCGGGCCCAAGTGGTGGAATCGGATGATAATTGTACCGAACGCTCAGAGCTACAATGGGAACCGACCAGCAATCCACCCAACCCTGACTTTTTACGCACTTTCTACGCCACTTAGAGGCTTTTAGCCGACAAGGTACCAATTTCATATTTTTGTCAATAGACAGCAGAAGCAGTCTGGATGTGTTCACTTCAGGTAGGTACAGACTCATGTCTACGGCTTCACCTTGAACCCAAATCTTCAGAGGTATAACGTCAGGAAGAAAATCAATAAACGGCAAATCAAATGACACATCGAGAAGATCGCCACAAAAGGCGACGTGGTTATTTTCTTGATTAGTTGAGCTGCAGTCGATCCAATTGTGTTGATTGCTCAACGTGAGAACTTCGCACTCTTTTAATAATAATGATATTTTCCAGGTATATGGAACGAAATGCAAAATATCTGGTCGGGCTTTGCTCGACCAATCATTCGTCAGGTCTTGGAAGAAATCGATATGTGTATATACAAAGTGCGCTGTGGCCTTGCAGCCCGTCAGCGACAGCTGCCAGCACTGGTGATGGTTCCACACCAAAGGGTAGTGACATTTTACTGTATACTCGAGAGTCTCGCTCTCCGCTAAGCTTCTATACTGTAAGCTTGTTGTGGCTTCCAGGTGAAGTAATTGCCCCGTAATTTTAGTGGTGTACCCATCTTGTAGCACGATCCACGGCAGAGTCACTTCCATGTACGACCCCGCGCCAATGTTGATGTGAACAGCATTGGTCTCTTTGTTTTTAGTAAACAGAATGTCTATCGTCGCTTCGTTTAGCGTAGACAGTCTAATATCAAACGATTGCATTTGCCTTCTATCACCAGGTTTTGGTTGCGGCGTCACTTCTAGGGATTTGTAATTAGGTGGAAAGAAAAATCTGAAGAGATGATCCCTTTGTCTATCCGCCCACGGTCCGTAACTAAAATCTGTGCCTTTTCCACACTTAATGTCGACGCCCCAAATGGGAGGCGCCGATTCCACGATGTCTCCATTCGCCAGCTGTAAAAGTACGGGCTGCTCGGGCACTAGGCCAGGCTCGTCCATATAAAAATATACTTCAATGTAATTAGAGCTCATAACCACGAAGCCCTCTCCCATATATCTGGGTGGTTCGTCCACCATCGCGGTGTAGTTGGGACTAGGGGCGAGGATAACTTTGCAGTTTTCCGCCTTGGCTTTGACGAAATGCATGAGATGGTCCAAGCTGGACGCCGGGGGTTTAGTACTGTATACAAGATGCGCCTCTTCGACGCTGATGGACAGAGTGGTTGGAACAAGTTTGTTGCCGAAGACGACGCGACTAGTGCACACGTCTATCTTTATGACGGGGATGAGGTCTCGCCAGGTGCGCGCCATGGCGGCCTCGGAGCGTACCGTGTCTTGCGCGCGGCGCCGCTTCTCGTTGGCGTCATTCATAGCTTTGTCCCTATCGGTGGAGTCGTCGTCGTTTCGTTCCTTTATAACCGGCTCGAGGCCGAACGTTTTCTCGAGTTCGTTGTACAGATCGCATCGATTGTAGAAGTGCAATTCGAAACCATTTAACATTATTGAAAGGCGCGTATCGGAATGTGATAAATCTGTAACAAAATTTAAGTAATGAAGCTATTATTCATAGAGGGTGAAATAACAAGGAAAATAAGCATCGTTGCATCTACCTTCAGAAACATCTTTAGGGACGTATGAACGCCACCATCTGAATATCAGATATCCATCTTGAATGCGCAGCGTGTAGTCATAGTTGATGTACACTATGTCCCGAAACATGATCTTACCAGAGAGAGCATTGAGAGTAAATGAACCTGGAAAAAATTCATAGTTTCATACTAAAAGTCCACATATTTTCTGATTTAATTCAGAAGCAATTAACAATCAAATTTAGTGTTTTTATTAGATTAGTATAAATCGGATTATCCAATGCCATTGTTGTGATTTGGTTTAAATACTCTTGACAAAACCTATTGATAGATAATACAACAATTGGAAGAACATAAACTAGCAAGTTTTATCTGTGACAAAAAGCCATAAAGTATTTACCTAACATAATTAAAAATCATTAGAAGCCAAATAAAAACATAAGACAAAACAATTTACTTTGTAAACCATATTAATTGTATAACAAATTGCACTTTAGTCCACAAACAACAAACATACATGTATAGTACTCTTAAATATCTTATTTATGTTATAACTAAGTATAGAGGTCATCATATATCATGGTAGCTTAGAATATCTTACAAGTTGCCGTACATATAAAATGTTAGGTGTAGCAATACAAAAGGCACTAATAATCCAGTGCCGATAACACATTTAAAAAGACTTAACTATTATGAATGTGAAAGTTTAGATTGATGGATGTTTATAACCATCGAAGTGAAATAATATAATGTAAATAAAAATAATATAAAAATAATGTCTGAACCATTCTGAATGAAATTTCGTATAGTTTTGGGTTACAGCTAGAATAGCATGCAGACTAATATACTATAACTAATTCTTTTTTCAATTCCATGAGAATGAAAACTGCAGCAGGTAATAAACAATAATTTGTTATATTTTCTCCATTTATTCACATTCTTCAAAATCTATATGCTTAATTCATTACATTACAATGTTATAATTATTTAAGGAAAAGACAAGCACACATATTATCCATAGTTGACTATAGCCTAGTCATCCCTAATAATGATGTAGGCTCTGAGCTCCTCGGTGGGGATGTATAATGAGCTGATGATGATGATACATATAGTACGCATAGTACACATTTCACTGAGCAATTTGTGAAATTGAAACTTTTTAAATGGTAATAGTTAATAGACTTTGAAATAAAAAAGTTGAGTTTGGAAAAAGTGTAATGTGAAGAAAGGTACACTTACCAATCTTGAAGTTCTCATCTTGAAAATAGAACTTGTTGATAAGTCTGGTGAGTACGTATCCGAGAACACGGCTATTGTAGTACGTTATATAAACCACCCATAGGATGGCAGATATCAGAGAGACCAGCAGCAACGCGAAGTTTCGATCCATCGTGATCTCTGCGAAATCTATCGACGATGAGTTCCATCTCGCCGCCACTGGGTCGACAACTGATCCAGTCGCGTTATCCCTAATAACACAAAACAAAAAGCAAAACAATAATAAACTTTAATGTGTCATCTTTTATCAACACGGGCGTAGTTGTGCTACACGATCACAAAACTTACATTTTGCTATTACTAAAATTACACTAACATATTTCACATATTAAACAATTTATAGAAGTCAGTAAATAATTAATCACGACATTCGTTTCCATTTTTATCTTTATAATCAATTTATAATATTCGCGACCCCATAGTTTTGACAGTTCCGAACAGATAAAAACGTTCCGATGCACGCATCTTGCAGCGTAAATTCAAAATAAAAGATAAAATTCTAATGTATGCAATTTGGTTCTAAAAATGTTAAATTAAAAGTCCCGTTTTATTCATCACAACATATTTGTAAACGAAAATCTCAAAAGCTGCTAATTCAAAACCAATTTATGACGTTGCTATGAAACCGACATCAAATCCATACAAAAAAAACTGGAAATTGGAGAAAATCCTAAAATTATGGATGCAACTGCTTCTGACGCGTATATAGCGCAAAAAATGAATAATACAAAAGTGAGGTACAGTAAGAACATATAACATACTACTTATACTAATATCGTGCAAAAGTTAGACCGTTAGATAAGCGGCCAGCTAATTTTCGGTAAAATATTACATCCTTTATTCATAAATCTCTGTCTATCTAATGCTAAAGGAAGTATGTTTTCAGGTGGGTAATACCGCAAAGGTTGGACTTCATTACATTTATCGGTAAACAGGTATTAGCCATCGCACACGACATTTACATAATATTTTACAACTTAAAAACCAAAAGTGAGATTGTCTATACTGCAAACAACCATATTAATGGTGATGGCGTCGACGTTATTGCTGGTCAGTAATACAATTATTGTATGAGCTAGATACTTGTACAAGTAATCGTAGAGTTTTCAATAATAATATTAATTGATTATTATAAGTTTATTCCAGGACACAGATCGAACATTTTCGTGTTCGCTGAAAAAGTTAACAAACCGAGGATTTTCGTCCTTTCATATCCCAGGTTTAACCAACTAGCCCTTCTTAAAGGTAACTTTATAGCGTGGACACTTTGCCTTATATTTAAACATCAAAGTAACTATCGTGGAAATTCGTTCATATTAGAATTAAAGAATATGTTTTCAGCCTACCTATGTTACCTCTTTATGACTTGTGTAAATAAGTGATGTGCTGAATCTTCTCCAGACTTAGACGTGAACAGATACAAGTCACTCTGCATGATGGAGGGAGACTTGATAGCCGCCTTCTCCGGCTTCCCCAACTACCTGCTGACGGTGTGGAACTGGCGGACGCAGCAGCGGCTGGTGGCTTTACCTACCGGAGTCATCAGGAGGAAGCAGATTTACATGTTCGTATTTAAGTTCCAAGAAAACTATTTTTATTACAATAGTAATAATATGCGTAGATATATTTCCTTCACTCCTGTCACTGCATCTCGTGGTACCGGTTGAGTCGGCCCTTTTAGCAATAAATGTAAGTTGGTAGGCTGTACCGCTGTAGTGGATACGATGGAATAGGTGATTGTTGCAAGATCGTTGACACTGCTCAGGGCAAGTCGCACGCACATGTTGGTGTGCGAGTGCTGGGGCGAGGGCTTGATCGTGTGGGAGGTGGCGCAGTGCTATCGGCGCTGCCTGGTGTTGCGGCGCGCCAAGGAAGAGGTCACCGGCTGGGAGGTCTCCGAGCCGCCGCTCATCGACGTCTGCTGGACCGGCGATGGACAGCTTTATGCTATAGATAAGGATGCTAATTTGTACAGTGTAGGTATTTGAATGTTACTCTGAATTATTTTGCACAAGTTGCCGGCGTCCGTGTTCAAGAGTAGAGTGATCAGGCACTTACTAAACTAGCGAGTACCATCTCTCGACCATATCTCCACTTAACATCAAGTGGAATCGTGATCGAGCGCCAGCCGATATATGTCTATGCTTACCCAGAAGTAAATTTGACAATAGCCTAACGATTTTCATATTAAAGTTCAACGTTCTAAAATTCATCGTATATAAATTATTTTGTGATAGAACACGATTAAAATTCTCAACAGGTTTAAAACAAATTTTCTAATTGTCGTTGTGAAGGTACTCTCCGACGGCATAGGGATGGTGACACACTTGGAGTGGTCGGAGAACTTAACTGGCTCGAATAAACCCAGTGTATGCTCCTTTGCTAACGGCGTGCTTATATATGGACCCGATCAAAGGCTTCGAGTAAGATGTACTTTCTTATTTCGTGCTTATTCACTACGTTGACAAATTACCTTAGATTTTGAAAATGTAACTGTCCAAAGACTAGTTCTGGAACTAATGATACAAGGTATCAAAGAAATATAACAAAAGGTAACCTCACTTTGCCAAATATCACCGTATAGCAATAGGAAGAATATCGTTCTTTAGACCAAGGCCGACAGCAAGTTATTTGTTATTTAAACAGTTGCTGAAGAAAGCGGAGAATAAATGGAGAGTATCATGGACGTCCGTGACGCCAGAGGCCGTGGTGCGGCTGTTGTCCAACACGAGCAGCGACATGGCCGCCATGTGGACGCAGAGCGGACGCCTATATCACATCACTGAGACCGATGACAAAATTGATGTTTTTCTACATGTTTATAGACAGAGGTAAATGTCGTGCTGTCGAAGCGTTGTTGCAAATTTAATGATGGCTAAACATGTTCTTTAATTACGTTTCAAAGTATTAACGTGTCACTGTTCATATTTTAGGAATATTATCAAAATTCAATTGATCGCACCAGATAATAAATACCTTGCAACAATGAATAAAACCGGAGAGATTTGCGTTTACGAATTACTCACTGGTAATTTGGTAAGTACTGAATTTAAAATAAAACTAGTTATGTACCTAATACAAGAGTTGTTTTAGCGTCTTCTTTAAAACAGTCCAAGTTTCTTTACTCTTCCTAAAATCATACTTATAAGCAAATTACTCATATATTGACTACTTCAATTTCTAGATCCTAATAAAAAGCGTGGAGGGCAATGACATCTCGTTTCAAGCGAGTCCCGTGGATCCTCTCCTCATTATGTTCGGCGAGCTAGGCATCAACTACGGCATCGGGCTGTTCACCTTCTCCCCCGAAGGCGGGTTCCAAAGGGTAGGCAGCATGTGCCTCACGCACCAGATCGTCTCGCAGATCGTTTTCTCTCCCACGGGCAGGCAGGTCACCGCGGTCGCTGCTTCTGCCGGACATATATTTGTGTTTCAAGTCAGTACTCGAATTGTGATACTTTTTACAGTTGCTTACGAGAAAGGTCCCTAAGTACATAAATAGTTATAAATGTCTGGATACTCGTAGTTATCGGAGCAGTACAAGCTAACGCTGGTGCGGTACACGGAGCTGGGCCGCGGACTGGCGGATAGCTTCCTCATGAAGGTTGGCGACTCCATGCGCTCCTTCAACCTCGTACTGTTCTCAGACAAGTACGCCATTGGTATGTATCATTTACATTTATAATCGTTTCAGAGATCTTTTTCTTTTTAAAGCTTCCTTACTCAGCGTAACACGTGTGTAATTCATTTTTTAGGGGAGCGTATAATGTGCATTAATGCCGACAATGGAAAGGACAACAAATTCGCTGGCAAAATGCAGGGCCCGTACGCGCAGCTGCTACCTCTGTCGCAGGCGGGCTGCGCGCTCGCCGTGCCGCACCTCACCAACCAGCTGCACGTGTTGCGGCTCTCCGGCGAGGTTAAATGCGCTCTGCTATTTCACCATGCCCGCAGACCACCCAATAATCAGGGCTCAAGCGCAGGCATCAAAATAGACAAATGAAAAATAACTTAGTCATAAAACTTTGTCAAGAATTGATTATCACTAAGTAGTAATTCATTTCTGGCTTTGGTTGCAGAAAGGAATTACAGTATCGGTAAAAATGGGCCCGGTATTCGAATCGGGTCACGACCTGAGGCAGTGCAGGGGCTACATCAACAGCGCTGCCCTTCTCACCTTCAGTTATGATGGTACAGTCATCCTGAGGAAACCGGAAGCTCCAGTCGAATATGGTAATATTGTTTCCATGTTTTTCTCTAAGATTGTGTTAAAAGATATGAAATATTGATTTTATCCTCCATTAGAATTAAAAATGATTGTTTCGCACCGCTACGAGACCGGCGTCCAACAAGCCGTGGTGGACACAAGCCTGGAGTACTTGGCGCACCTAGGCGGCAATGGCACCGTGGCCATCGCTATGCTCGACACTCCGGCGCGTCTCTCTGCGCCGACTCTCTTCATTGATTACCAGCCCATCGAGCTGTTCACGGAGCCGCCCGCGCCGGATATCTTGAAGGACGACGAATTTATTATTATTTTCGACGAATTTGAGAGTAAGTAAAATATGTAATGATAATATTTCTTTTGATAGATACAAGACAACCCTAAATCCTATTGTTTAAGTAATACCTTAAATCAAGATATAGGTCTTTTTTTATTGAGATTCGATGGTATGGTTTGTTATATCGCGTCATACTTTGATATAGAAAATTACTTGGACATCCAAGAGGAGAAGCGCGTGCGCACGGAGGCGATGGACTACAGGCGCGCGCGCGAGGAGGCGGTGCGCGCGCTGCAGGCGGTGCAGGAGCGCGCCGTGGCGCTGCTGGAGGAGAACCTGGAGGCGCCGCCACTGCACCGCCTCCCCATCTCCGAGTTCAACCTGCACGCGGAGAACAAGAAGGAGCGCCTCAAGCAGGTCCACATTCCAAACCTTCTGTACAAGTACACATTGCTAGGGGGATCAAGTGTAAGGGTTGCGCCTTTTTAATGTAAGTATTGTGTAAAACTCTATCATTTTAATACAAGAATAGCCCAGTAGATATCTTGCAGGCAGAAAAAGAACGTGAGGAGATCCGGTTGCAGACCGAAGCTCTCATCCGCGCTCAGGACAAAGTGACCGCGTGGATTAAATCCCAATGCTGGGACTCAATGGCCACGCCTCGAGTCAAGATTTTTGCTGTCTTCAGTCATTACTACGTAAGCATCTTGACGTAGAATATTTTTCTTACTATATAAGTAATAAATACTGATAGAAGCACAACATTCTCTCCTTAAGGATACTCCGATAACACAATAAGTCTTAAAATATGTTTAACATTTTACATTTAACATCTCCATGTCCTACATTTAATTTAGGTTGAAAACTACGCGGTGCTGCCGAACCAACGCGAGCAGTGGCCCGAGCTGAGGGTGGTGGAGGCGCTGCGGTCGCTGGAGATGGAGAGTGATCATGAAGTATTCCGCCCCTGGGAGGAGCTGGCGACTCCCACGTTGGAAATAACATCTACACAGTAAATAGTTCTTGTCATCAAGTTATTCTGGGCAATGCGGTGATTGCTTATTTATAGGGTTAAAACTGTTCACTACCAACAGTGAACATATTCTTGAAATGCAAGCATTGCGGTACGTTCCACTCTTTGGTTGTCCGTGTTGTTGCTACGGCCCCATATAGTTATTATCATTATCATTAAACGACGTGTATTAATAAGAAAACACGCAAACGTAGGATCCGCGTGTCGATGGGGTCGATGCGGTCGACGGCGCACAGCGTGGAGAGCCAAGCGGTGCCAGCGGAGAGCAGTGGCTCGGGTTCGGCAGAGGGGCAGCCGTACGCTCTCTCCGGTACCAACACGCACCTCTTCGTCACCGTGCCGACGGCCATGGTGCCGCAGACGCTCGCCTACAGCTTCCTTCACATGGACATGTTGCAGCACCTCGTCCTGGTATCACGTGCGAACTCTACATCAAAACATTTTCTCGCTGTTAGGCCGTTATTCTACAAGTTAGCTATAAATTTGTCTACAGCTGAACGCGCAAAATTTAAGACTTTGGTTCAACCAACAATTTGAGGATCTGATGAGTCTCAAGAAGCGGGAGGTTGGACTAGTCCAGGAAAGAAACGCCCGGCTTCGTTTTATAATTCAAGGTAATGTTTCTATCATTTTTCGAAGCATGTTAAAATTGTCGATGGTATCGTATACTTTTAAATTTTGAACTTTTATTGGATGACTTTTTTTCATTACCTTTAGAACTAAACACGCTGTCCGACCTTCGTGGTAGCTTTCATCACTTGACCATCCAGATAACTGATCCGGAATGGCGCCAAGAGGAGCAGCCGTATAAGCTCATCAAAGTGGACGCGGAGGAGGTAAGATCTCCACAACTAACTACTGTTTTCATTAATGAAAATAACTTGGTCACTTGTATGATGTCGCACAGTGCAGCATTCCGCCGTACGTAAGCCCGAGCCAGATCTTCATCCCGCCGCCGCCGCCCGGCCCGCCCGACGACTTCCGCGAGCGCGCGCTCATCGAGATGATGGATGGCGTGCTCGAAAAGCTCTGGCACGAGGAGATCAAGAAGCCTATCCCCAAACCCCAGTGCATGGTACCCAAGTAGACCACTTTTTGTACATTGTTTACACTTAGAAGATTAAACTGAAAGAACTTGCAATAGTGTTTCTAAAGATATGTAAAGGAAATTGGGTCTAGAACTCTAGTCAATGAGGGAAAACTACAGACTTCTAGAGTATGTGGTGGATTTTCCCATATAACAGTCGCCACCGTTACATATCTTTGGCTGAGCACGCTTGACTACTGCTAACTTTGTGCTTGCTGCAGCTGGACAAGGACCCGGAGCACTTCAACGAGGACGACCTGCGGCTGGTGTTCGAGTACGAGGCGAAGGTGGCGTTCCGCGAGGAAGAGCGCGACAAGTACCGCAAGATGTTGCACGCCGAGTACGCCAAGCTGTCCCAGCTCCTCAACGAAGGCATCGTTAAGTTCAATAATAAGGTATCTCATCTCAACTCTCAATCTCAACATCTCACCTCAAGTTCAATCATTCACTCATCGGAAATCTTATTGACGTCTGTTTGTTAACTAGAACGCAAAATTTCCCTCATACTTTGTTGTCCGTGAATCCTAAATTATTTTTATTCATATTGCACAATGTAAAGCAATACAGGGCCACAGGTAAAGGAAACGTGGCTTACGAGACTGAGAATAGACTCGGCGATAGGACAAGAGAATTTAAACCTGATGCGGCTGCGGCGAACCAACTTGGATCGTATGGAATTAGCTGAAGAAATAGAAGACATGAGGTAAACTTAGATTTGTTTCACAATCTAAGACCTACATTTGTAAATTCACGAAACTCTGATTTTCTGTTACTTATTTAACTTATTCTATGTTTACCAAAGGAGAGATATAGCGCGGTACGAGTCTGAGATAGAGATGCTGCAGGGAGAGAGCCAGCAGATCACTGTGCAGAGCGAGGAGTGCACGGCGGTGCACGAGGCGCTGGTGCAAAAGGACCGTTACTTCGACAAGACCTTCAAGAATCATTTCGCTGATCTTTCCCCTATTATAGTAGAGCAGTGCTACAAGTTCTACAAGTATAGCCACTAACTACATTTATTTTTGTAGATCTATCGCAGAATGTCTTTCAATCTTATACTTACTTAAGGACTCTATGTATATGTTCAGAAAGCGACCGAAGTGGCAGAACCGCGCGGGGTTGAGCGCGGGCGTCTTACAGGAGCTGGCGGCCGCAGCGCTAACGGCATCGCGCCCGCCGCTGCTGCCCCCGGACGCATTGGATTTCTTACGCGCGTAATAAATTTTCCTACTATTGGTAGTTAACCAGAAAACCTCCAGTTACAATTCATAACTTTTCCCAAGGTTGGAACAGCTGGACCTGGTGAGCAACATGCCCCCTGTCATGGATGAGAACCTATGGACCAACATGTGCAAGCTGCGCCGCGCCAAGATCGAAAACGAGATGAGGGTATTGAAATGAAGTTTTTCTTTTCTATACTACCTAAGAACAACGAGACATACTTACAGCTTTCAATATATACAGATGCGAGCGGCGGTTCAAGATATGGCGCTAGTGGACAGCGCGGCTATGACGTGGTCCAAGGCGGCGCAGGCGCGGCGCGCAGCGTTGACAGCCCTGCACGAGCGCACAGTGCAGCACCGCCGCAAAGTGGAGATGCTCTCCAGGAACAAGACCATACAGGCATTGCAGGCTATACCGCTATGTTCAGAACAGTGTGCAAGTTTTGTCCGCCCTTAGGAATTCTTCCGTAATAATTTTACGATCACATTTTATTTATAGTTGGTGTTGCCAGCCGGGCAAGTGGAGATCGTCACGACTGGCCACATTGAAGACTTCGAAGACGCTGCGCTTATTTTACGCGAGGATATTGAACGTATCAACGAAGTCATACTGGTGAGTGGTAAATTAAACAGTACAATTCAATAAGCATTGGAAGTATACAACGACATGATAGTTCTGTTGATGCAAACAGTGTGTGATTCGGTATATTTGCAGAAAGTTGGTGAAATGAAGCTGAACATGATGCGGCGCCAGATGGAGTATCGCAAGGGCATCCTCGCTAAGGAGTGGGAACACGCGCAGATGAAGATGAAATTGCGTCACATGGAGCAGGAACTATACTCCTATCAACGGCTTAAGGTACACCGCTGATTAAAATTATACTTAAACAATATATTTATATTCGATTGGACTTTCTAAAGTTTTCGAACATATCGCTATTACATTATGCGCATATTACGTACATCGCGTTACATTCAGTGGTAATAAAGTTATTAATACCTTATTAATGCCTGACAATTGACAAACACAAAGTATGTAATATTTAGATACCGAAAGAGCTGCAGCTGTACCTGAAGAACAAGGAGCTGGGGTGCACGGACGAGCAGCAGTACGTGCGTATGGAGCGCGACATGGAGGCCAGCCGGCGCGCGCTCGACCGCAACCTCACCGAGCTCATCCACAAGCACGAGGAGATGGAGGTGCTCAGAACTAACCGATCTGACAATGACGATAGTTATTCGGTCATTTTTACAAGAACATACTTTTAATTTCCAGTTGAAATGCACGGCGTTAACGGCGGAGGTTGACAAACTTAATCAAATGATAGCGAAGCTCAATCTGAGAGTATCAGAGAAGCGGCTCTCCGAGGACCCGCTGCAGCCGATACGTGTGAGGAAGATTTTCAAGATGAGGTGAGCGACGGTTATAACTAGATACGTCTATCAGTAAGTGCGGTTACAAAGTGACTAAGTACATTGTATGTATCAGAATGGAGACGTTGGTGGCGCGCAGTCAGCTGGTGCGCGAGGTGCAGGCGCAGCACACGCAGCTGGTGCTGATGCAGACGGAGCTTGAACTACTGCGCCTGCGCACTTACCCCACGCTCGCCACATTCCGCACTATACCCTGAACGTGGAACACTGCGGTTATGAGACGATCTGTTATCGAATCGAGGTAACCTTGTCTACTGTCTATAGACAATGAGGAAGTTTGTAGCCATATTTTTATTTTGTTTTAATTTTAGTAATGTATTTATATTGGCATGGACGTGGGACCGGGTGGTGCAGAATGTGCATGCACTTATTTCCCATGCATGCGCCAGGTCCTGGTGTAGCTAACGCGCCCTCCAGTGGGCGGGTTACTTAAGTGGCGTCATTCTAATTTTTAAACCCGGACGTCTAGTTAAGACGGGGCCATGAGTGTTACTTTTCATTTTGTGTAAGTCAATTGTTTGTTTTTATTTTCTCACAATTAAATAAACATTAACTAGATATTTTGTGTTTGTGCTGCATTTTTAGATGTATGGATGTTTATAATTACGTATCTTTACCGTAGCTAAACGGATCTCGCTGCAATTTGAAGATGTAGAATGTATAGATGTAAGACATAGCCTGAAGAAACACATACCCAGTCGACAAATTAAATTTCTTATCATTGGAAGGTGTAGCGCGCGACAAAATAGTCACCAAACAAAGTTCTTGACGAGATTTAATACAATTTTAACTTTTGCATCGCATTTCAATTTTTAAATTACATTGCCTGGATCCAACTTGTAAACTGTGACAAGATCATCACAGTATGAAATAACAACACAATCAGAATGCCCATACAAAATTTTTATTTACCATAAACAAATCTATTGTCGATAAAATATATTGAGCTCAGTACACATCCATTGCAAAACAAGTTTAAATGTCGCGTCGAGACACTTCTCAACGTAGATTATAACAACAACCACATACACCTTAGAGACCCCGATACACTGACTGAACGCAAACGCGGGTGCGCATTTACGTTGCGGTCAACGACCGCAACGCAAGCAACCGTTGCGATCGGCCCCCCAATCTCACGTGTGCTTCGCTTCTCAACAATTAGATAAAAATATATTATAATGATTAACGAAAATTCATATAAAACAACACGCCGAAGCCTCATTCCTTGATTTAGTAATTCTTTGGAGACTCTCGTACAATAAATCTGTGAAATATATAAAATTGTGACAAGCGATTAAAGCACAAATAACAAGAGTTTTGAAAGTACTTATCTGTGAATAAAGATTTTTAGGTAAAAAAAATAAACCATCATATTGCAACGTGATAAAAGTACAGTTAAAAGCATAAAGCATATCACAAAATAATTTAAATAGCTATCAGTCTCGTCGTCACGATTGTAATACGCGGGGATTTGAATACGTAAATTTAATATTTAGACACACACACGCTCTCACATAATAATGTGTACTAGAGCATTTTTCATTGTTACAAAGAACTTTTGCTAACAAAACCTTAGTAAATACAATATTGTCTAAACTAACCGCTAGGATCGCTTTAACTAAAAGCAGTGTACAGATTCGCGCGGCAGCCTCGCGAGCCTGCGATCGTGTTCGTGGTTTCCCGCCGCACTATTTGTACACAGCCAGCGAACATCGCGAACAATCGCGCGAACACGCGCGTATTAACAACATTAACTAGGGAATAGCTAGCTATAAAAACTTCGAATCTATTTTAAAAATACGTCCCCAGTATTCAGCTCTTTATTCTAATAACCTAGACTCATGCGCCGAAACAATAAATAGAAATATTTAATTTATAAAACAACAGGCGTGTACATAAACAGATGAATAGAATCTTTCATATACATATGTTGGATAAAATTATTAAAGAAATCTCATTGTGTTTTGTTTAGCACCGAAATACATGAACTTTTAGTACAAAGGTATAAAACGGTCGATAATCAAAATAAATCTAATGAGCATTCTTTTAAAGATAGCATAGAATATATTAAAGGACAGAGGAGATATACATTTAATGTACCAACAACATTTTCGCGCGACTGTACCGAATTGATTTTTTTTTAAACATTATTAGGCCACAATTTCGTTATTAAATTATATCACATGATATCAATCACAATATGCCGATTCAAACTGAATTTATAATTTTGTTCAGACGGTGTATGTTTTATTAGCAAAAAAATCTGTTGAAAGTTTTGGCGCCATAAAGTTTTAGGCAAAGGTCACCTCGTCAAACAGCCAAAAACACTTAACAAACCAAAAAGCAGTGTTACCAGGATTTTATTAAATGCAATGCATTTAATTGCTAATAAAATATACATAGCTCCCGCAGTCCTATTACATTTAAAGATAAAAATGTCTTTAATAACACCCGTACGTCTAAATGTGAGTTTATTTATACGATTTTTTGTATAGGTCGTTTTACAAATACTGCTACTATTGATATGTTGGAGGAAGTTCAATAGCGGAAGAGAAATACATACAAATCATGATCGGAACTTCCCTATGCCTGGGGATTTATCAAATCCAAATTCATTGCGAATTTGTACAACCCTATTTTAACTTGATAGCTGTCACAGCGAGCTCAAGTTAGCGACAACCCTAAGTTCAAGTCAGAAGTAAAATGGAGATTGCCAAATATGTCGGCGTGAGTGCAGTTAGAGCGCGGTCCTCTGGTCGTAGACGATGACGGCGTCGGCGTCGAAGAACTGGCTGTGCGACTTGCTTAGCGCGATAATGGCCGCGTGCTCGCTGCGCATTCTGTTCTTGTGTTTTTTGCTTAAACTGACCTGATATAAACATTTACTTGTATTTTGTCTGATCATTATAAAATTTCACCTATCTTAATACTACGTTGCATAGCTACCTTAGCGTAGAGCTGCTGCAGGTCGTCCTCGGTGGAGAGCGGGCGCGGCTTGGGCCGCAGGAAGGCCGGCAGCGAGCGCGTCTTGAGCGCGTCCACGTTCACGCCGCCCTCGATCTCGTCCAACACTAGTAATAAATCTCAGTTTGACTACTGTACAGGCGGGGGGAGGGAGAGAGTGGAGCAAGGAGTTTACTAATACTAGTACAATTTCGAAGGGGGTTTACGAAATGTCTCTCTTCTTTAATAACTTAAGCTCGGTGACGATCTCTATCTCTAGAGTATACTGACTGCTGCTGGAGGCGTACTGCGCGGCGACGGCGCCGACATCTGTTCAATTAGCTTCAATAAGTTAAACGAATACTAAACACATAATTTAGATAAGAATTCAACATCTTACT
>JAODUI010000001.1:9171772-9188560 GCA_027563995.1 Papilio gigon | reverse complement strand
ATGCTATGTACATAAACATGTATATCAAATTTTCCAGGGGGCGCTTTCATCGTATTAATTATCATACGTATACGTCTGTACCTTGACGTATGCCATGGTGAGGAGTGTGCGGGGTGTGCGGGGTGCGCGGGGTGCGGCGTGGGGGGCTGCGAGTGCGTGTCGCGCGCGCGCCGCCACTCCGCGTCGCCCGCGTAGCTCGCCGGCCGGCTGTGTCTCTGCACCTGCACCTGTATACACAAGTTTTTGTAAAGCGATATTTCCACAATAACAAAATACTCTTCGCTACAAATATTTTTCCAGAAACCCATTCCGACACAGACCACAGATAATGTAGAGATTTAAGCAAAAAAAAATCGTTTACTTTTGGTGGAGCAATTATTTAGTTTCAAAATCATTATATTCATATTTATATTAATACGTAAAGTAAAAACTTTTTGCCTTTTTTTAGGATATTGCACTAACGGATAAATATAAAATTTTACAGTTTCTTACTAGGTAAAAGTGTATTAATGCCATTTTTTATAAAATAAAATATTTGGTTAAGAATTATAATCGAATGTCAGTCCATGGGCGGCGGAACACTAGCAACAAGAATATATCAAAGCAATATATAGAATACTATGAAAGATGTTAAGCTTACTTCGGCTTGTTTTATTCTGCTGTAATCTTGATGAGAATATCCATGATCTTCTTTTATGGTGTAAGTATTTTTGAGATACTGTTCGTCTGCAATTAATCACGTTATTTTAGACTAGGTAACGATTGCACATTATGCACATATATTCAAAGTAATTTGTTCACCGAATGACTTCTGATGACGCGGCATGAGGCGGCAGTAACATATAATAATTAAGAAAATAACAACACCACAAATGCCACCCACAAGCCAAGACAACCAAACAATTATGACTCGACCCTGGAAGTAAACAAAGAAACAAAAGTCACTGATCGCTGTTTCAATTTTTATTGATTTTTCTTCGGTCGTTTACCTGCAGAAACATTTCAGTTTTTAACAATAAAGCGAATACCGCTTGCTATTGTTCCCTTGTTATTAATTATCGCTAACATTTTATTGTTTAACAGTATCAAAAATCTATAAAAACCGTTAAAATGTTACAGTAGAAAATGAATATTGATTCACAGGTTTTCCATTTTTTAAATATTCACTTATGCGCGCCTGCGCGTTTGGAGGGAAATGTTTGACATTTGATACTGTATTGCGTTGAGAAATTACAATTGGAATGAATTATAAAATCGTTGTGAACTTTAGGTAGACAATTAAATTTTTGTAATAAGGTGATTACTTGTCTTCTATTTATTTATTAAATTTGATGTAAATAACATGTTTTTTTTAGATTAAAGTTGTTTCTTAACGAGTTTAGGAAATACGTTCCGTTATCACTATAAGTAAAATGTGAGGTTGAGTTTTACTATTCTTAGTATCTTCTATCTTTCTAGATAACATGCGTAACATTTCTTTGATAATGTAAGCACCAATTTAAATGAATTGCTAGCAAAATAAACTTAACAAAACTTTAAAATCAAGTAGAAGCTTTTGCTATTCTTTAAATGTAAATGTCAATTCAAAAAATTAACATGAAACGGAATACAACTTTGAATTTCAAAGGTTACTTGCTTTTACAATTATAATGTTGAATAATTTAAATAGATGACTCGAACTTGTTTATGTAAACAGAGACACAGCTGATGCTTTTCCTGATTCGTGTGTTATCAATATTGTTGACTACGTTACGGGGACGGTTTACATCGGACGATGTTTAACGTCACAGCGCATTTTCTAGTGTAACTTGACAGTATCAATACGTATAAATCGCAAGGAAATTAATAAAGTAATTAGTGTACGAAAAGCTGAGTAAGGTGCTAGGCAGTTATAATACCGATCACGGCAAAAATGAAATTGTTTTTTGCACTCGGGTTATTATTTAGTTTTCTTGCGAAGAACTCCTTGGGATTATCACCGGTTATTTTAAGTAAGTACTTGAATGTAATCTTGTTAATTTCTTAGCGTTCTATATTTAGTAGCATTTTCTTCTTGTTAAAGAAAAATAAATGTACTCATCACTTGTATTACAGTTAAATTAAAATTCGAGTTTTATGAAATTTTTTTAAAGTAAGTTAAATAAATAGTATTTGATTTTTTTACACTGTTAAATAGCTCACTTTAGACATGTCCTTAAAATTGAAATATGGCCTGGCAACA
Source organism: Papilio gigon (assembly GCA_027563995.1). Classification (NCBI taxonomy): domain Eukaryota; kingdom Metazoa; phylum Arthropoda; class Insecta; order Lepidoptera; family Papilionidae; genus Papilio; species Papilio gigon. Next base: position 9,186,339 of record JAODUI010000001.1, on the reverse strand, counting down.
ATAAATTCTCCTTATAATTTTTAAACAGTACCGGGTGATGGTGGAAGTCAACTTGAGGCAAGATTAAATAAAACTAACGTAGTGCACTACATTTGCGCAAAGACATCTACAGACTATTTCAACATATGGTTGAACTTGGAGTTACTGGTGCCATTTGTAATCGACTGCTGGGTGGACAACACTAGGCTAGAATATGACAATGTTACAAGGACTACCAGAAACCCTGAAGGTGTAGAGATTCGGGTCCCAGGTTGGGGAGATCCAGAGCCAGTGGAGTGGCTGGACCCCTCACACGACAGTACTGGAGCATATTTTAACACAATTGGTGATGCTCTTGTTAAAGCAGGATATGTAAGAAATGTGTCTCTAAGAGGAGCTCCTTATGATTTCAGAAAAGCACCAAGTGAGTATTATTATTTACTTTTTTTATTTGTTTCATTGGCATAGTGACCCAAAGTGGTCTTGGCCTCCGACACAGGAGATTACCAATGCCATCTGCTCTGTGTGACCTTGTACCATTCAATTGTATTATTTACCTACAGGCAATTACAATTTTATTAACTTTATAATATTATATATTTAGCAAATAATGTTTTATGTAATAAAATATTTAGCTGGCAGTCCCAAGTTTGTTTTAAACAGTGGTCAATTTTAAAATATCATTTCAGATGAGAATGGTGAATTCTTTTTGAAGCTAAAGGATCTAATTGAAGACACATATACAATGAACAACAAGAGTGCAGTGACTCTGCTTGTGCACAGCATGGGGGGCTCTATGGCGCTGCACTTCCTTCGCCAGCAGACACAGTCCTGGAAGGACCAATACATCCAAAGGCTCATCTCACTCTCCACCCCCTGGGGTGGAGCTGTTAAAGCACTTAAAGTGTTTGCTATAGGTGAGTTGCCATGGTTGTTGACCCCACAAAACCAAGTTACAAAAGGTTAATTATGTAATAGTGTAGATAGATAAGAAGTGATCATAATTTTGTTGTTTAATTCCAAACCAGCCAAATCAATCAATCATTCACTAAGCAGATAACTCTATTTTTCACAATTATATTTCATTTTTTCATTTCAGTGCTTTTCTGATAGTAATAGCCGTGTTCATTGAATGCTATATACCAATATTTTTTTAATGAATGCAACTCTGAGTTCAGTAGATGATTCTTAATATACAATTTTAACAGATTTTTGTTACTTTAATATTATCTATTATATGGTACAACTAAACTCTAGGATTGTGCTTGGATGTAGTTTACAATAGTTGAATGGCAGGATTCCAACTCTCGATTATTGTAAATAAAATGAAGTAGGTTATTTACATGTAAATGCAAGTCATTTTTGTTGGTACTAGAAAAACAATACTAATTGTCCTTTTTCCTTATTTTGTATTTTTACGTATTTTCCAATCCGTGACTTCAGCTGTGGTTACTTTGTTTATATGAATTACGAATTGTTTTTAAGATGATAACTGATTCAATACAATTACTGTGAGTTAAATAGAAGACCGTGGTCCTCATCTACTCTTTCGGTTAACGGGGGTGCGTTATAGTGTCGTTATTGTCGTTTGGAAATTTTGGAAATCACTCTCTAAATAGTGATTTTTTTTATTAAAACATCAAGAATGTAGCAAAAATAATTAACAATCTATGTACATTATTACAATAATCTAAATCCACTGCAGTGATTGTGATAAAAGTATCATGTTGTTGCCGAGTGCGAAAATATAGGCAACTATTGTCGTAACCTGGCTACACCCGTATTACGATATCGCCATCCCTATTTCTCTCCTTGGCTTACACTGAGATAGCAATAGTGTTGGTATAAAGTGTGACGTCATTTAAAATTCACGGCACATCTCGACATGTTACACATAAGGCGCTGTCCGAGTGGACCCAGCATCTTAACGTCACTTTCCAGTAGTTTACGTTGGATATATTTAAACTTTATAATATTAGTATAGATTAAAACACATTGCACATTTTTAACTGAACTGTACAGTTAAAATTAAAGTGTAGGCATAGTTGCAATTTTCAGTGAAAACTGAAAATGTGTAGTTGGCTTTATAACGAGAAAAAGCTATTTAGTACAGGCGGCTGTTAGTAATTATTCCGTTTTAGTTCCTCCGTTCAAGGGGGGTGTGGTATGTTAACCAATTTTATCTTTAAATAATTTATTATCAACAATCTCTTATAATCTTTAAAGAATGTTCTAGGTCTTTTTCGATATTTTTATTATTAACATTGATTAAAAATTATCTTTAATTTATCGGGACATGTCCGACCCCCGAACAAGTTTCCTTCATCATTAAATTTATATTACACATAAAAATCGACCAATTTACGAACTATTTTCAATTCAACCTACATTGCTTGTTCTAAAAACTTTAGTATTGTGTTTAAATTATAATAGTAATTAATTATAGCCACTTGTGTTTAGTTTGATGACACATTGCGGTCGGGCATGTGTGCGTATTTGTATTAAACGTTTAAAGGCATAGGCATTGTATTTCGTGCGTTACCATTCAAAAATGTATCATTATATAGAAAACTGTACGAAACATTGCTAGGATTTTCCCAACATAGTTGGTACTAGAATAAGCTTAGGACCAACCCACGAACAAGGGTGAATTTCCTTAAATATTACCAGATTAAATTTGTTACCAATATTTCTCTTAACCAACCTAATTCTCGGCTCCTGGCAAGTCCATGAAAGTAGTCGAATGAAATGGAACCCTCGACTACTTGATCGAATGTCCGTAAACAATTAGGCTATTGGAGCTTCAGAAACAATGTATGTGTTTTTTTTTAATATTTTGTTGGTTGAAGGAGAACTGCACGTAACGCAGTGCTCTCACGCTGCACCTAACATTGCGTCTTCACAACGACTTGTACAATGTTCCGAGGCGCCAGATATACAAGATAACTCTTGAAGCCCGTGTCCCCAGGCGACGACTTAGGTTCGTCGATGCTAAGTCAGAGCACGATGCGCCTGGAGCAGGTGACGTGCCCGTCGCTAGCGTGGCTGCTGCCCTCGCCGCTGGTGTGGCGGCCCGACGACGTCCTCGTGCAGACGGACAAGTTCAACTACACCATACAACACTTAGAGAAGCTCTTCACGTTAGTATCACTATTAGTATGTACCAGGTTCTAAGGACGAACGTGACCCCGAAGATTCCAATGCAGTTTTTAGTCTGGATTTCAACTCTAGGGAGGTATACTTTGTACCAAAGTGTTCTCTGAAATCTAATAATTAAAACGATGATAGACAAACTATCAATTTACGATAAATCTTGGGGAATCCAAAATAAATAGTATATCGCATTTTCAAAAATGAATGTATGATATCAGAGTCTTATTTTAAAAATAACCAAAATAGTCACATATCGATATAGCCATGCATGGAATTCGATTTATTTATGCTTTCGATCTGAAATAAATACAAATTACAGTCAAAGACTCTTAATCAAAAATCCCCGACAGCAGTTCCATTAATTCGCTGCCGTGTCGTACTTGCAGCGACATGGAGCTGCCGCTGGCGTGGGAGATGCGGAGGGACACGGAGCCCTACGCGCGCGACGCCAGGGCCCCCGGCGTCGAGCTGCACTGCCTCTACGGGTACAACCTCACCACCGTCGAGCGGTAAGCCCTGGCTCCGGGGGTGGCGCTGCCTGCGCACGCTACTGCGATCCCACAGAAGGCACCAAGTTTGATGCTTTAGTAATAAATAACTATTTAAAAACAGACATTGTAATGTTTAAACGCCCTTAAAACGTAAACTTTTATTTCGCGATAGTTTACCGTTTTTCGCCAAGAGATGTCGCGTCACGCATTTAAATCGCGTTACCAAGTGTCGGGCTACGCGCGCGTATAGCGGCGCGCTCCCGGCGTCGCTCAGAGCCAGCTAGGCCTGTGAGCTGCTCTTGTCTATCGCATTTAGGATTCCAGAAATTAATTTTTTGCGAGCCTGAAGGCAACGGGAACGTTGTCCCCTCGGCACTATACCGACAGTTTACACGATTGCTTGAATTTGAGATTGTCTGAAATTTGAGAAATCTTCTTTAGCAGACCAAAGGCACATGGATAATTAATACGAGGATCCCCCCCCCCCATCCCCTCCCGAAATTACTTGAAAAGAGGCCTAGGAGCGAGTAAGAAAGCTGTGTTTACTGTCGCCAGCTTGGTGTACAAGCCAGGGTCGTGGCTGGACGGCGCGCCACAGCTGGCGGGCGGCGACGGCGACGGTACCGTTAACCTGCGCTCGCTGGAGGCGTGCGCGCGCTGGGGCAAGGCGGGCGGCGCGCGCAACGCCCACCGGCCCGTCAAGGCGCGGGCGTTGCCGGGCGCCGAGCACCTGCGCATCCTGCACGACCCGCGCGCCGTCGACTACATCCTCACCGTGCTGCGGCGCTGACTCGCTCGGGTAACGCGCCGAACACACCGTAACTCGACGTTTCTTTCCTACAGTCGCATTCAATGGACATGAGAAATTATATCCAAGCCAACATAAATCTTTATGCGCTTTTAAACGGTTTTGTTGAAAACAGACATGTTTGTATCATCAATTCCAACCTGAAATCTCACACTAAGTCCGTAGACAATAAACGACATTATCAAAAATTAGCACTTGTTCATATAATTTCTCGTTTTCATTGAATTCCACAATATACATTTGATCAATCAGCCCACTGTAATTCTTTTGTTGCATGCAACAAGAGTTTTACTCGCTTTTTTCTCTAACGCCATCTATATTTCATCAAGTTAATTTACACGTTATCAGACTGTACGCACTTCATGACCAGCTCTGCAGTGTTGGCGCGCCGCCTGCCTACGATGCTCGCAGCCTCCACACTGCAACATTCAATCTAAAACAGTTAATAGACAATCAATTAGTCTGTGTTAAGGGTAACTTAAATTAGAAATTACTTATAGAAAAATAACGTAAACAAATGCTCTCTTTACCGTAATTTTGCTCTCTTCACGTTGTAGATAAGAACTCAATTTGTTAAATAAAATTAAGAAAAAGTCAATTTAATAGAATTACAAGCTTGAGCACTCTTCAATAAATACTCGCTGTGAGAATTTGCCCATATTTAGTACGTAGTACATCCCTTCTATAGTCTTCCATTGTTGTGCATAAACCTTAGGAAGATAAGTTTATTAGTTAAAACTAAGAATGTAGTCCTGTCCAGGGGGCGCCTTCATGGACTTCTCCGATTGAATCACTTTCTAAAATACGCAAACTATAATAGTTTCATATTTTTCCTAAATGTTAACGGTCTTTATATTTCTGGTCAGGCTATCTAGTAACGCCATGGAAATAGAACAAAAACTGCTTATAGATTCAAAAGAAAATTTAAGGAGGCAATAGTATTTTTATTAATGTAATGCATAAATTAAATAAATCATGTTACTTAGGGAGACCAGCCACATACAGTGTCATGAATAATAAACAAACAAAAAATAATCAAAAACGCCAAGAATGACATTGACGTACGATAAGTTTTAAATCTAAGAGAGACACACAAACAAGACACTGAATTGAATTGATAAATGCTAAATACATATATGTAATCTATCGCTTGTACTGGTACGATACACTACAGGTTCAACTACTGGACTATAATTATAGCAATAAAACAGCGCGACCATCAGCCAGAGGTGTTATCACTACACGCGTCAGGAATCAAAGAGCGTCGCATCCCTAGCGCATCTGCCTTTTATAATCAAAGTCAAAAGGCAACCATATCCATATCTTTTCTGCAACAATCTTGCATTTCCGCCGCACCGGAAGTGAGGGTCAGAACAATTGTGAAATTAATACAAACATAAAATACTCAGAAATATTCTCTTGCATTGTTAAGTTTTTTTTTTAATGTTTTAAAAAGGATGTATATATGTATTGAATTATTAATAGGTATGGTCAAGGTTGGCTGCAACACATTTTTTTGTTTGTGTTTATATTTTTAAGTTAGTGAAATTTATAGATAAGTTTGTGTGCAATATTGAAACGTTTAATTAAAACACTAATTTAGTTGTTTTGTGAAACGAAATTGAAACATTGTTTACAATACTAACAAGAATCATTACCCAGAGACCGCCGCTGCAGAAACTTTGTACGTGTTATAAACATTATTCAACTATAGATTTATAATCTATAAATACCTAAACGAAAGCAAAAATGTAACATCTTTGTGATCTTTTGGGGTAAATTTTATCAGTGTTGTCATTTACAATACAAAATGACATTTTGAAAGTCGATGATGAAATGAAATTCACTTTGTCGAAGTAATCGTTGTATTAGCGAAGAACTTTAAAAATTCATGTTTCGTCTTTTTGTCATTTCGTAATTGTATTGCCCCCGCCCCCGCCCCCGCCTTACTCGTCGTAAATAATAATTATATTGCTATATCGAGGTATGTTCATTAGAACCTGCAGTGGTAACCTACGGTGTATATGATTTCTACTTTGTGTGGTTACCGACCTTAAGTGTAACGTACTGTCTTTGTAAGAACGAGGCATCTGATGTCATCTTAATATTGTAAGTGTCCGCGGCTGTGACGGCACTCGCTAGTCCGCAGCGCTACTGTATTGTGCTCGCATAATATTTTTGTAAGTAAAAATAGTCATCGAAGTATCCCGTGCGCGCGCGCACCAAAGACTATAATAAAAAAATATGATATTAAGTAAACATATATTTATAAGAAATATTAAATTATAAAAAAAACAATATATTTAAGTAAAAAAAAAGTATTTTTAAACAACGTCAAAAAGATTATAAAGTTGTTTTATTGATTATTTTTATTTTTTTTTATCTTGACAGCACTTTATTTTAGGTGCAAAAATTATATTGTTCCGCGTCTTCCAGCGTCTTGTCGCTACTCATATAAAAGCAATGTTGAATGGAATTAATAAATTAATTATTATGTAAAAGCAATATTTAAAAATTACAAATTATTTTTTGTAACACTCCACGTGCAGACATCGTTCATCGTCGGCACGTGTCTTGAAGCGAGTGTTCGTGACAGTGAGAAACAAATAGAATATTTGTACAAAACAGCGGTTTTATTTGCTTCCTAAAACCCCTCAAAGTCCGGACCGTCCCCGCGTCTTCTGAAAATATTACAAAAAAACAATGCGTTTGACTTTATTTTGAAATCATATTTATTATTTAAAGAAAAACAAAAAATGTGGGGTTAGGTATGTTTTTTTCCTAATATGATATATTTAAAGGAGAATATCGTATCAGCGAAGAAATTCAAAGATATGTGTGAAGTCAACCAACACGCACTGGGCCAGCGTGGTTGACTATGGCCTCGTCACCCCTAATAATAGGGTAGGCTCTGAGCCCCTCGGTGGGGACGTATAGTGAGCTGGTGATGACAAATATTAAAAATGATACTTTATGTACCTGTCTGCCAATACTAAAGTATAATACATAGTTTCGTTTATGTAAAATCTAGCACATATTTATTCAATCTATTTACAAGTTAGTAACAAAACATAGAAGGTTGTAGTGCGGCAAACTGAATCTTTCAGTCCATCAGCTCACGTCGAGCCTCAAGAGAAATGTATTGATATTTCAGCTGAAACTTCAGCCGTGCCCTGGAGGCTTGTACATACTTAAACACAACCAGCCACTTTACAATATACTTCCTCTTGGATTTAAAAAGATTTTCGATCAAGCCGAAATCTTTATAGTTCAACAATATTTTATATTAAAATATTAGATGCTCATTTAAAGTTTAATATTTATTATAACTTCCAAAACCAACTGAGTTCTAGACTTTTGCTAGGATATAGTACATAATAATTGAATGGGATTCGAACCCATAACTACGTCTCCGTAACTATAACTATTATAGTCTATGTAAACAGAATGCTAGTAAAATGAATTACATAAAATTTACTACAACTGACGATAATTATTAGGTTTTAGTAACTACCACTAAATGCCAAAGTTTGGATGAATATTGAAATGAAGTGTGTGTTGAAATGAAACGCCAATAGCCTAATGGTTAAGGATACGGGCTACCGATTTGACGGTTTTGGGTTCGAATCCCACCATTCGAGTATTGATGTGAACCATATCCTAACACAAGCTTTTTCAAACGTACCAGGAATGGTTACAAGAAACATTAGTAAATTAACAAAAATCTACTGATATTTAAAATAAAATATTTGGTAACATGTAACTTCAAAACCGTTGATAGAATCGGAATGAAATTGGCCAAGTCGCCGACACGGTTAATGTGCTGTGTTCTTAAAACGAAATACTAGTAACAAAAAAGATGCTGGCGATCAATAAAGTACGAAGGTATTAGAAGATATGTGACGTCACGCGACGAGTTTCACAATATCGACGACTTTCGAAATAAATCTTTGACAAGAAACTTTAGCTGTGAACAGAACAGCGGCGTTTAATGTCTATTGTTCGTCGACTTTTATAGCCGTCCACTAAATATTGTGGACGGTAATGGTCACTAATGAAAGTATTAATTTTCTTCTAACGTGAGCTCAAATTACAGGTTTGAAAGTCTACAATTAACTTCCCAGTGGTCTTTGATAGTAGACATCAATATGACATTTTGTTTCGTGAAATTATTGTAGTAATTTAAACCGTAATAAGTCAACAACCTGCTCTTTCCCTACATAGTGCCATCACAGCATATACTACATACATCCCTATCATATCCTATCTGAACTCACACCCTAGCGCCTATCCTCTTTCACACGGTCTTCCTCTGTCTTTGTACCCATACAAATTCAATCTAATTGCTTTATTGTTTATGTGCTCACCCCCCACATACGTCCATACAACGATAACGTTTTACGTCTCCATTTTTGGCGCTACTTTCAAACTTCCTCTTATCTCTTTGGGTTATATTTTAACATTTGCATCTCAGGCACATGCAATCTCATATGGCTTTCGAAATGATGTAATTAAGAAGTATGAAATAAGATATTATTTAGAGTTGTAAATTATTTTTAAAATACTTAATACAATCTGAAAATAGATTTATAAATGTTGACTACACATTTCCAAGAGCGCAAGTTAAAAATGATTTGTTCAGTTCACTGGTGTAAGGGGATTAGTGAAGTGTCTCGTACCCTGTCACACGTCTACTTAACGTCACATTCCCTGAGCTGAAGGTTCTTACGTCATCGCCAGTGGAAATTAAATGTCCAATGGTTATAGGAATAACATCTTAACGTCTGTTTCCATGACACTTGACACAGTGACGGGTAATAACGCGCGTCAACACGTCATTGCCATTGAAATCCATGGTTACTTCGTTTTTGTTTTATGAGTGCGTGAAAAACGAGCAGACCCTTAAAGGGAAGATACCACCGATGCCCGTAGCAATTGCCCACAGCGTTATGGAACGGTCTGTCCCCGCGGTATAACCGTACCAACGACTTAGGGTTCTTCAAGAAGCGAGCGTACGTTCTCAATTGCCAGCAACGCATCCGTTGTGTTGCGGATGTCTAGGAATCGCGGAACACCTGAGCAATCCCGTAGCTCAGTACACCCGTCTCTTAAATAAAATAGTAATTAATAAGACCACAGTAACTGCTGTTCTTTGCCGTCCTCTAAGGAAGAAGGTACATTCTCTGAAAATACTCTAGAGTCGCGTAGAATATAGTTGTTTATTAACGAAATAACGACATTTAATTCAGATGTTGGATAGGTAATAAAATACTTATATATAGGTTACAATTCGCTCGCTATATTAATCAGCCTCCATCGCAGACGTGTAAAATTTACAACGCACCCCGCTCGGGGGTTAGTTTTCACTTACAACTAATGTATTAATGAAACAGCTTTGCGTTTCGCGTACACAAGCTGTTAATCAGGGCTATACGGACCCGTATGTTTTAAATGACGTCACAGTGCAACACTTTTTCTTAAAGAACAGAAACTGTTTTTTTTTCCTTAAAGATTTTTTCTAATACACATGATGAGATGTAATACTTGAAAGCGTTATTAAACAACATTATAATCATATATATGATATAATAAATCTTCGTTGTTAATGTAAATGTGTGTATGGATCGATGTTTGTTAGATGACATCTCCAGAAGGGCTTGTTAGATCTGGATGAAAGTTGGTACGAACGTACAACATTGTCTGGAAGAAACCGTAACGTATTAATTTGTTTTTTTTTTTAATCCGCCCAGACTCGGTCGCGGCGTCAGCTGTATATTGCCATAATTCACTTCAGTCGCTCGAGAATTTCGAAACTACGTAGAGTTTCGTGATATGGTAATTATTTATTAACGTAAACTATGACGGTAAAGGTGGGGCCGCACGCCGCGACCGCACTCGGGACTTCTCTTACGTATTATTACCAAAGTTATAGAACTACTAATTTTCTTTATACACACTGTAAACTTTTCTTAGAGTATATTTTCACGGCATATAGTCCTTCGCTAGTAAGACAAGGCAATAATCGGAGTCTCTATTAGAACATTAGGAATGATATCAGCTGAAGCATAAAGGTAACCGATATTCCCCGAAGAATTGCTGAACTAAAGTGGCGAAAAACACAAAGCTCATATACAATGCCTATGGTACTGGAAAGATCTAGATTGGTGGGAGACAGTTCGTCACTGCGTGGGCCACCCGCAAGATGGACATAATCGGTCAAGGTTGCGGGAGTGTCCTGGATGATTGGTGAGAACCATTGTCATAGCGATCTTTGGTAAATGCCTATGCCCAGTGATAGGCGAAGAAAGTAAACCATTCAAATATCTTTTAATATTTTATTGAATAACGAATTCTTGATAACTATGTGAACTAATGTTGAGTGATGTGAGTGATGATGATGAGTGAACTAATGTTTTATTTTTAAATAATTGAATCTATGTTTAAAGAAATTATTATGTAAATAATTCGTGACCACTTTTATAATAATTTATAATAAATACACGTCATTGACGCACACATTCTTATTTTAAATCGTAGTTTAAACTACTTTCACTTCAACGGAACAAAAGGCGTTTAACGTTTTTGTTTTGTTTCCATTCGTTTGGATTGCGGAAGAAATCGTTTAGTGTTTGTTTTTTTTTCACAGCACTTTAACTATCAAAGTAAAGGATTCACGATTAGATCTGTTCCTTTGCTCTTTTTATAAAGTGCTTTTAAACCACAGATAGCTCTTCGTTTGTGAGGAAAATTGATTAAGGAGTCTTTGGTACTACAAAGAGTTTGTTTTAGTAAAATATACTGATGGATTTGCTTACGGCAGAACTCTCCTGTCAGTAAAATAAAAGATATTTCGGTATTTAGTAAAACATTTTTATTACCTGATTTAGACTAAACGCTTTTTTAAATTACAAGACCGTAATACACTCAAGAGCAAGGAATCCGGGTCACTTAAAAGACTCATAATTCTAGAATATATCTAGAACAAAGTCACTTCTTAGTAATCACAAGGTTATATATAAAAAGTCAAATTTGGAAAAGGTAGACTTGCGAAGATTGAACTACAAAATTACTGGACTTGTGTTTTTTTTTCTGGTCTGTTTTTAAGTGGGTCTATAAACCATTTTGATAGTAATCATATTGTCTTACAAAAAAGTCATGTTTCTTAGTTTTGTTTAAAGGCGAAATCAGCAGTTATTTTCTTCATGTAATTTTTAATAAATATAATTTAGCGACCTTTACTGACTTGACTATATTATAAATAGGATAGTATAGAATCTAGATGGATGGATATTTTCAGAACAGCTAAACGGATCTCTCTGAAATTTGGCGCAGATCTGAAATATATTCTTGTAGAAAAGTTCTCGCGAGCGGAGTCACGGGAGACAGCTAGTAATAATATATAACAGAACGAACCATAACCAACGCAATTCAATTTTAACAGTAATTAAAATAAAGCTTTTGAACTTTTGTAAAAGTGAAACATTAAAGTAGTAAAAAGCTTTTTTTACTTTACAATGAGCTTAATCTCATTAACATCTCTCGAGCTTTTAATGAGTTACATTATCCGAGATCATCGTGGAACATTTCATATGTTCATATAATTAAAAAATAAAGCGCATTTATCAGCTGAAAGAAAACGTCGAGTGCACCCGCTTTACAGCACTTAAAGCGCTTCAAGTACGACCATGTTTAATCGAATACAGCGCTTTATGCTAATTAATTGAAGTCAACAGGCCATTGGCTGTCTTTTACTATATTTAGTAGAATTTACAACTTACGTTCATGTTTCACTTTTTTACTTTTTATTGCGATTAATTTGTAAAGAGGTTTTACTGTTTTAAATATTTTATTAAATTAAAAGTAAATATATTTTTAAATTACGCAATAGCAAAAAGTACAGGGATTCATAATGAGAGTTAAGAATTGCATGTGACAAAGAGACGTTGAAATATAATTATGGGAGGTGTATTAGTTGGGGGAGGTCACGGATTGTTTGAATGTTGACATGACTGACTTCCGGTTGCACATATCCAAAGTGGACAGGCAAAATGATGATAACGAATCGAGTAAGCTATTTAACAACACCACTATATTCCTTACTTCAAAGTTATTCAGTCTGTGCTGTCAATGACTGGTGGATGAGGTTAATGGACACGACTTTGATCGAGTGACAAGGTCACGCTTGTTCATTATTTAATATTATTTATGTATATTATAGTAAAATGTAATATAAACGGTGAATTATAATCGATTGTAATTTAAACTTCAATGCTGTTAGAAGTTTTATAAATTTACTGTTTTCAAGATAAATAGAACTGCAGGTATCTTTAAATTAATTAGCTGTTGCTCGTTCCCGCTTATTTACAGCCTCCGTGAGATATTTACTGCGCCTCAGGGACCAGGTGGAAGTTTTTAACACCAATTGACATCTATAATAGAATAAAAGTTTATAATGAAAACTTATCAAGATTCGTTTGTGTCTTTTATAAGAATTAGTGATGACCACTTTTTGAAATTCGAATATTCTTTTGTTCAAAAATATCTCTATGAACTTTACATCAAGTTTACCTTTCAACTTTCTATCAAATTTTGATGTTCATCTGTTAATACCATTTTCCTAAAAATGTGTGTATTTTTTCAGTTCGCGTCTTAATCTTACTAAAATTACAAATACGAAAGTTTAGATGGATGGATTAGAATGTAAATCTAAAATGATTCATTAGATCTGTATGGAATAATATATTGACTACGTTTTTTTTCTTATCTAAATATCCGCCAGTACGGAGTCCAGGGTAAAAGCCATAGTAATGATGAAAGAAGGCCAAAATAACCGCCATCTGTTGCCTAAAAATGATAACTTTGCAATTGTAAGAACAAGTTCCGTCTCAACAAGTATAGGAGAACTTAATTATGTGCGGATGACATTGAGTGATGGTCCGTTGTCTCGCAATGGCCTGTGCCGCCCGCGATAGTGCCGTGCACACCGACGCTAAACTGCTTGTCGCTCTGAAAAATGATCCGGAAAACTTCACGACATATATTAGTGCGCTATCTCGATATGACAATGGTTACTAACGGTTTTTGTAAGCATGTAATAATAACATTAGAATGAATCAAAACGGAAAAATGTTTCTTGTGCTCTAAAATAATAGATTCACTGGTGCCTTGACTCCTTAAGGACGGCGCTTAAATTAAAGTACTGAATTAAATCTTAAGTGTCTTAATTAAACATTTATATCATCATCATCATCAGCCCTTGTCTGCCCGCTGCTGGACACAGGCCTTTCCCAATGCCTTCCACAGTATACGGTCCTCCACTTTCCGCATCGAACGACTTCCTGCCGTCCGCACTAAGTCGTCGATTACCTTTCACACGCTAAGTTATTTAAACATTAATTAATCACCATCTCAGAGGAATATATCTCATAATAATACTATCTATGCAGCACTGTTTTATTACGGTGAGAGAAACTTGTTCTACGATCTGCACAAAAACGCAGAGAAATTCAGACATGTGTGAAATCAGTGTACTGGGGCTGCGTGGTTGTCTATGGCCTTGTCACCCCTAATAGGGTAGGCTCCGAGCCTATCAATAGAGACGTGTAATGAACTGATGCTAGGTCTTTCTCTAAAATCAACAAACGACACTGATTAAGTCATCAAGAAAAAAACGTTAGGCTTCAGTCATATTTTATAATATTAAGTTAGTTATATGTAATTATTAAACTCATTCCACGCTTAAATGGTTAAGCAAATAAAATGAACTTTTTAAATTTTTATTCGGAACTTGCGGAAAAATTTTTACTATGCAAAATATTTCTTGCGAGCAAAAATACCATTAGGGATTGCGAAAAGCGCTGCCGTGGCTAATTAATTAATAGTGTAGTTGGCTGCAGGTCTGACGGAATTGTGTTCAAGTTACGCCGATTCCAAGTTGATTGGAGATACATTATATACTGAAGGTCCGCCGTAACTATCGTATAGCTAAGATTAACTTTTAGTTACTATAGTCGAGAGCAAGTGAGACATTTCACTATACTACTTATAAAACGGCTTATTTCACGTGTAACTCGGTGTCAGTACCGACTAGTTTCGAGCCCATCGGGGGCTCATCTTCAGGGTGAGTGGGAACGGTA
>JAODUI010000001.1:9161617-9171672 GCA_027563995.1 Papilio gigon | reverse complement strand
CGCGGGAGCACGCGGCGCAGGCGCGCCAGCACGCCGCCGGTGGGGCGGTTGCGGCCCGCGCGCCCCACGCGCCGCTGCCGCAGCCGCTCCTCGTCCAAGCGGCGCTGCTCCTCTCTGTATCACGAATATTGTTAGAATGTTCACAATTAAACCATTTACAACATTGTTGTTTACATTTGAGCTTCTACTCACTCTCTCCTCTCCAGAGCGTCGACTTCGGCCTCCAGGTCGGTCGGCTCGTTTTCTTCGTAAAGCTTCTTGGCGGTCACCAGAATGTCTTCGAACGGCAAGTCGTCTGGTAACTGAAACATTTGATTTTACAAAAATGACTAATATATTAGTAAGTTTATTCCCTAGATACACTAAACATATGTAGGAAAAGTCTGTCATTGCTGGGCGGGGCTACGTACCCTGGAGAGCAGGCAGTGCATCATGGCCATGTCGAGCTCGCAGGCGTAGACGGCGGGCGCGCGGTGCAGCACCAGCGCGGCCGTCACGTACACGGGGAACAGCGGCGGCGCGCACAGGAAGTAGTCGTAGAGCCGCACCACGTCCGAGTACCGGTTCAGGCTGTGCCCGAACCACGTCAGGTACCACGGCAGAGCGAACATCGTGCCCACGCCCGCCCTGGCGGGTATTTCAATATTAATTAAAATTTATTTACCTCAACATTTATAGTGCTCACAATTAACAATTTTAAAATATTTTGTATTAATTTAATTTCATCACATACTTGTCCAAGCAGTCCGCGAGCTTGTCATCTGCACGACGTACCACAGGCAACATGTAGTTGAGTAGATGCTGCGTGGGCTGCATGGTGGTCTGCATGAACGGCGCCAGCGGAGCCGTGGGCCCGTACGACAGCCGGCACAGCAATGGAAATGATGCTTTATCACCACACACTAGCAACAACGTTATCGCTACATCGTGGTAACCCTGAAAGAGTTCAAAATAATTTTAACTTGTAAACAATAGTAATAATTGTGGAACAACACTATGTATTACATAAAACTACTAAAAGTAAAAGTAATGTGGACTTTTTCTTTGACAAATGATGTAATTGTTTATTTGCAATGACAACTAAGAAATTATCACTCTAACAGAATTTAAATTAGAATGTAAATGCAGCTTCAACTTTTTCATTGGTACAATGTCGCTGTTACCTGATAATACTTCAAATGTGGATACTTGATGATGACTCGCAGTATGAGCACGGTGAGCTGGTCCTGCAGCGCCACACGCTGCTCGTATGGAATGCCCGGAGGAAACCGTTTCAGTGAACGATTTACATCCAATACCACCTACACCATAGAGCTTTAATGTATTTTGTTGCCGTTGCATTCTATTAAAATGAGTAGGTAACAAATGTTCTTAACCAGGGGCAGATTAGTATTTTTTTTTAATTCTAGATATAGAATAAATACTAACTTGATTATATTCAACATGTGTGGACAATTCGTCGAGGGAAGGAGGTTCTGTCATCTCATCCCGGGTTACACCAACCAGTAGCGGCCAGATTCTTCTTCTGTATTCATCTGTCATGCAAAAATTAATTGTTATAGTACATTGCAAAAATAAAGTTCTGTCAATTTATTCTCAATTACAAAAATTATTTCACTCAAAACTAGAAGACACTTTCTATTTATGGAACATAAACAAATTATGACATCTTTTGTGGTGACCGAAAAACCACAACACCAATAATGTAAGTTAAATTACTGGCAAAATATGTATTTTTATTATTTACCTGCTATTAAACCTCCTTTGCTTTTTGCAAAATGTTGCCATTCTTCTATATTTACGATATCAGGGTTTTCCAAACATTTTTCCATTTCTTTTCGTTTTGTAGTCACATCGGGGTCCTCGAATTCGAAATCTTAAGAAGAAACATAACTGTGATATTTGCTACACTAAATTTACTACAATTAAGAAAGCAAATTCCGGTGAACAAGACTACTGAAACTAATCAGCTAATTGAAGAGGTAGCAAAACATTGTTATAGGTCATTGAATCCCAAGAAATACCGATTGTTTACAATACCTTCGTCGAATTTTAACTCAGAAGGCGTAGATATGTCATCAATATTTTTTGCATGATTCAAGTCGATGGAATTATTCTTCTTCGGCGGTGAGCAGTTTCCATTTAAATTACATGTATCGCCTATGTTCGATTCTTGATTTTTATCTTCCATTGTAGAAAATTGTAATTTATTCGAGAAATAACATTACATTACACCATCCTCTTCCTTTGAACGTGATGACATTTCGTTTTACGTTTGTTACCAAATGTCACAACCAGTGCTTAAAAAAATGTTAACAGTCAGTTTAATGGTATCTAACATTTCATAAATTTATTAATGATTATCCATTGAAAGAACAGGTAAACTAGTATAAAACTTTAGGAACAATTATCTCTTTTCCTATTTGAATAGTACCAAAAATCCAAATTTAACAAATTGTAACGAACAAAAGATTCGGTTTTTAAACGCACGTGAAGTGACAGAAAAATTCCTTTCTATGCAATATAATGAATAAAAATGATACAAGGTTTTGTTTTTCTTTAGTAGTATATTCAACCTTTAGAAAAAAAATAATGACAACGTCAATGATAACCATCTGGATCAATTAAAATTATACAAAAGTGATTAAAAAAAGGATAAATTTCTTATGATTACCTCACCTTTTTTCAAATGGATTTAAAAGCTATTCCGGATAACTCTAAAATCAGACAAATTGAGGATATTATAGACATTCAAAAGGCTAATGGAAATATTAATGTTGGGCAAGTGGCTTTTAATTTGCTTCCGAAAACAGATAGTACTATTTCGGCAAATTTGGCAAAGAGCTTAGATTCTGGATTATCTAAACTTAAAGCTAATATACTTAAGAAAAACAAAAAGGTAGGCCACAAGAGAAATCTAAGTCCTTCACTAGACGGGGCATCTTGGCCTAGTGATTCAGACATCACAGTACTTAGAATGAAATTATATTTGACGCGCGCAGTGAAGAAAGATGTCGGGAACATTATACCGGGAGACGGTCTTCACCAGCCGGACAGCTCGTCTATGATAAATCTAGCAACACTTATGATGCAGTCGCAGACGCCATCAAAACAGAATTTAAACATCGAAGAGTATCTATTACCTATTAATTCATGGGAACAAACTGCAAAACCAGACACGAATGAGTTCGAAAAGAAAAAAAGAATCACACATTTCCCCCAGGACAATGTTAATTTGCCAAACGTTTTGAACTTATCCGACAATTTTCGATATCAACAAAATGAATTATGTTTAAGTGACAATAATTTAATATTTGGTAACAACATTAAGTCTAAATTGGCAAGATTTCTACGTTTATACTTTTGTCCTTGTTGTACATGTTTATACAATTTAGAAAATATGCAAAACGAACCATCGTCGTATTTTACAAAAAAAGTAACCTTCATGGATGCAAAAAGTACCTAATTTTTTTTTTCATTTTTAAAAACAATCCAACGTTTATGTCTTTGATTAAAATAAAAAAAATAGTTTTAAAATGTTTTATTACGACATAGCGTCCTTATGGTTCGCGTTCGAACATGCGACATTTAATATCAGAGGAAATTAATCAACGTTCCAATGTCCATTATAATTGAATTTACAAACGATTTAAAAATGTATGATATAAGAATTAAGTAACCTTTATGCTTTTAAACAATTTGTTACGGGCGCAATAAATACGAGATTGCAGTTTAAAACCACCATAGTAACTAGACCAACAATACTTTTTCAGTCATATTGGTTATTGTTTTCCTTTATCCTAAGGTTAATAGGTATTTAAAAATGACACAGAAACAGATCTCCCGCATATTGTCGGTTCATTATAACCTAGATATTTTTTTTAATGCAACATTACATCACTGAATTAAACCAGTTAAGTTCTTTATTTGCAACTGATCTCGAATAAGTTCGTAAAACATGATAATTGCGTCAGCGAGCTCCCCGGCCGATGCATTGTCGGTTAAATTGCTTTATGATCACTTTCGACTTTTCCGACATCCGCGAATCGATCCGTCACTTCACACTTCAGTGGCAGACGAAATTAATTTTTAACTGCAAACTGTTTCACTTCCTTACAATATAAGCCTAATAACGAAGTAAAATAATTATAATACCTTCGCTTTTGTAATTAATCTTCTTTAAATCCACCGAATTTTATAGATTACAAGATAAATAAACAGACTATATATGTACAAATTCGATAAATCTAAACTTTTGAATAAAAATAGAAACAAAGTTAGTTGTTATTTACCAAGTACTTGTACATTTTTTGTCGAATTCCTTCAAACCGCTGTATTATTGGCAAACAGTTGCATTTCTTTAGCCCCACGTCGGCGCGGGCGTCGCGGAGCCTGCGCCGCGCCAAGTTATAAAGCGCAGAGAAAGCGCGCCGTCCGCGCAGTCTCTTCCCGCTCGGCCGCCTCGCTCCGGCCGTTTCGCGCGCTTTTCTGACAGTTCCTGTGTTGCCACTCAAGTAAATTAGTGAATTAATCAAAAATGAGAATAAGGTAAATATACTTATGTCTTTACGGTCTCTGATTTTTTATAGTTTTTTTTTCCGTTATGTTCTAATTACTCTTGTTAATACGACAATTAACAAATTTCTGTTTCCGTATTTACAATTAAATGGTTATTTCATGATAAAATGTGAAACATTTTCTAAAAACAGAAACTTTCATTTTGAATTTAAATAACTATATATTAATTAACTTAGCAAATATTTCAAAAATAATAAAAATGCTATTAATTTGTACTTTCTCTTTCCACTAGAGATATATTTAAAAACATGCTGTAATCTTTTTAATTACGCATTAATAAATGTAAATGTATTGAAAAATTATAATATACATTATTTTCGCTAATTAACGCTCGGAAGCATGTTCTTTAAAATATTTGAAACACTTTCGCTACTATTTTGACTTTCACTCATGACTTGTTACACCGTACAGAGGTGACGAAGATCTTTCAAGAAACAAACATACTAGTAAATAATCTTCCTAGTATTTTTAATAGGACACTTCAAATTGATGGTTTTGAACGTTGGCAAAATGATGGGTTACTCTGTCTGGAACATCGCAAAGGCTACGAAGATTATTTAAATTCCGCCTCAACGAGGTCGCGTGCAAGACTGTCGTAAAAACTCTTTGATAATGTAAGATTAATTATTAAGTCAAGGAATAACTTTGTCCGAAACCGAATTAAAAAAAAAATCATATATTTTAATAATTAAATTGAAATTTTAAAGGACTGCTTTTACTTACTAAACACGGCGAATGTGCGATCGAAGATTTCGATATTTATATTTTAAGCAAATTTACAATATATTCCTAGTATTTCTGCCAACTAGTTACTATAAGTTATTTATAACCTAAAATACCTACTTCGAAGCACAAGAGTAAGGCGATAAAATACCCCCGGAGATCTTTTGTATTGAATAATTACCTTAGTTTTGTCATTTACAATACAAAATAATATTTCATAAAACCGACGCTGGATTAGACCTGAGACAGACTCTCGTTTACAGGTTATTTATTATTTGCATTTACAGACTCGTGGTCCGTGTTCATTTTTGATCTGTGCATTTTATATTCAGTGCGAAGTTCCAGAATGTACCTAATTATTTATATAGCCATGGTTCTGTTTCTTAAATAATGTTCTTTAAAGATTATTCCTATCGCTTAAAATCCAAGTATGCAATATGTAAGATGTAACGAATATGATTTTAAAATGGAGCAACTTTTCAAAGCTCTGTTTAATACGCAAATTGATTACTAGATAATTACTGATCATTACCAGTGGATATAATGAGTGCACAAATTATATATAACGTAAGTTCAATAATTGCAAGCAACAAAAAACATCGATGTTATTTAACATGCGCCTGTAATAACGGCATATTGTACAGAAGTAAATCATCCGAAAAACGGAAACATGCCTGTTAGACAGGTTACGGAAATCGAATTAAAAATAATTTTCTAACTACGAATGTTCATTAGTTATTTTTCCATTTTTTCACGTCTTCTTGTTATGTTAAGTTAAAATTTACTTTATCGTTAAACAATCATAAATTATAAAAGAAACCGAAATAAATTTCGTATTCTGACAGGTAGAGTAAAACTTGGGTGACGTTGACCAACAAAAAAAAATAATGCACTGGCAGGTACATAAATATTGGCTAAACAACAGATTAAAAAAACTCATATCAGATAAATACAACGTTGACATTTAGAGCGGTAAATTATGATGCCCGTACCTGCGTCTTAAACACTTCGTGTTTTGAATTATTTATCGCACAAATTCGCAACTAACCAGATCGGAGTCACATGTTAGGTGCCTAAATGAATTGGGCACATGTTAATGAAAAATAATGTAATAAAACATTGTTTTCTGACTTAGACGGGTAAAAATGTAGACGAACGTAAATCTTTTACTTGCAGAATCTTTAATTAATTGTGGATAGATTAAAAATTAAAAAATTGTTGAATTAAATTTGGTAATATATTACTTATAGGGTAAGTTAATATTAGGACTTTCTGCTACACTCAGAGACATTATTAAGGTCTGAAAATTCTACACTAAAGGTTCCCCTTAGTCAAACCTAGCTTCGTATCATATTTGTAGATTACCGAAGCTCCGAAGTATTGCGTAAAACTAATGAATTCACATGTTACATTGAACCAGTCTCGTTATGGTAGGCTGTTAGCCGAGCTTGTCTATTGTCTGTCTGCAGCTTTGAGCGCGTCATTATCTTTTTTCTTAATGACGTTTGTTGAATTTAAAACAATGTTTATTATCTGTGTTGTAACGTGCCAGTGAGAGGCGAGCGTGTTGGTATAATTATAAAATATTGTTGTTAATCTCATTTGATTAGCATGTATGATACAATCTCGTCTTCGGTTTGATTATGTGAGTGTACAATTTATTAATTAATGTTTTACATTTGACTGTTACATAAATAAGTAGGTATTTTAAAAATGTATCCGTGGAATCTATATTTCTACTTAAATTACTTTCGTGTCTTCATGATTAATTCTGGTCTCTGTTATCATGTCATCATCAATTGTTGTCAAATTAGAAAAAAATATTTTGCTGATTAACGTTCCTATGAAAGGCGGATCTTCATTCTCAAAAACAATCATACATTACGAGTACAATTTCCTTATAGTCATGTTATTTGGTACCTTTCCAATGTTGCGCAATGAGAGCACGTGGTTCAAATCCGTAATGAGAATAAATTCGGTAACATTTACACGATTGTACTGGCGACCGACAGAACACACGTGTGCTAAGATGCTTTAAGATATTGCAAATTATAGGTTTAATTTTTATTTGATTCATAATAAACATACCTACGTTTAAGAAAAACAACCTGCCCAAGAAATTCAAACATAAATTTGAAGTCAACAATTCACACTGGATTGCTGGCAAGGCAATGGGCTAGTCTAGTTGACGATGGGCTAGTCCTCCCTAATACAGAGTAGGCTGCGATCCTCTCGGAGGGGACGGTTGTTGAGATGATGATGAATATAAGGACATCTTAATATCCTAGTTTTCTTTAAAATATTCTTTATAAGAACATTGAGATTTCCTTAGCCATAGAAATTTTTCTCAGGGCTTTTTAATTTTGCAGTTAAATCGAAAGATAATAAAGTTGTTCTAGTATCTAAGCTTTTAAAAAGCTCTATGTCCTCTTGTTTATAAAACTTTCTAGCAGCGGAGCGACGACCTTACTATCGGAAGGTCGCGACTTTAGATCTCACTGACCAATGACTTACTTGTATCCTATTAAAAAGGAAATATCTATACTTACGTAAGGAAACATTTTAAAAACAGATACATAACCTACAGATACTGTTTCATACAAGTTTGATGTCGAATCGAGAGTAAATTTCCGAAATGTCATTTTGTATTCATTCACACCCTATTAGACTCTTGCCTTTTTACCTCACTCTTGTGCTCCGGTTTATTTATATATGTATGTTTTCATATTTCTTGGCTAACAGCAGACTTCGGAGCGCTGTAATATCTCGACAGCTGCTTTGATTTTGTAAGATATTTCAAATTAACGTTAACTATTTGTAATTAACTAATTGTAATTTTCATTATTATTCTATTACACAGAAAAATGTCAAGCGTGGGTTCGTGTATTACATATAATTATATTTTTATTATATGACAAACATTTTTATGGTTTTATAATTTTCGATCAGGAATTTAATTTTGTTGAAATTTTACTTAATAGGTCACACTACAAATATTGTTCAGAGTTTTTGATTGCTGTGTAACTTTTTATACATTTTATAACGTGATTAGTTTATTGAACTGAACTAAACACAACTGTACTGTATGCATAACGCCATCTGTCATTCATATTTTTAAGTGTTCCGGCAGTGACATCTGACGGTGAGCTAACGCACACACAAAACATTAGTAATATATTCAATATACTCTCCTTGCATATCAATATTTAAATGTGATTTATTCGTACTGGCATAAAAACAACCATTAGCACTATACAAATTAGAAAATAAATCTCAACATAGTGTTTAAGATAAGCTATTAGAAATCTTGTCATTATCATTCGTAACATGTTTGAGGTTAGAATTTCTCCCAATATCAATTCAAACAGTAAATGTCTAGGCATTTCTTAGTGAGAGTGTCCGTACACTAGTGTTAGTATTTTCTCATAGTGACTTCATATATTACGTAAGTCGCACGACGCAGATACAACCCGTTTTACGTATTTGCAATGGGACGTGTGTAGAACCATACCTTGTTATTGGTCATTATATCTTCCTTATGGACACTGAACGCATATCATTATAAATACTAGATCAAACGATAATATTTTTCGTGTATTTACTACAATAAAGAAAAATAACTAGCTAGTGTTACTAACAAACTATCGATATCCCATTAAAATAAGTTTTACCACAAATTAAGTAAGTCATAGATTGCATATGCGCATGTCGATACAAATGTTAATAAATTTGATCAACGTTACCGGATTGAACAGTAATTATGTTTTTTTTTTAATTAAATCCAATTTTAAATATCTTACTATTGAATATTGCCAGGAAATCGCATCAAATGGAATATAGGAATTTTATATTGCATATGCAAACTTATTGAAATCAAGATTGACCCTTTTTAAGTTAAGTAAACTGGTGGTTAACGATTGTCACTTCAATTTTTATTTCCGGTGAGGTAAACGACGTTTTAAATATTTTTCCTAAGTAAATCTTAAACACAGCTCAACCAATCTTCTGTGACAATTGCGCAAGCTAATCTACACAATAGATTCAATGACAGTACAATTTGTGTGCGCGTGTGAATCAAATTCACAATAATGTGATCAATTCACAGGGATCATTGCCCAATGCGTTTGCGCGCGCATCTTTGACATGACAGCTGTCATGGCGGCCATCTTTACAAATAAGGGCAGTGACGAAGTGCGAACAATAGTTGAAATAGAACAAGTTAAGTAATAAAACGTTAGTCAACTTGATACTATTTGATAAAGCCTGACCTTGCTCCGTTGAATGAACCGTTTAATTATTAGATTTAAAATATACGGCCAAGCTGCATTGAACAGTTTTTGCTAACCAGGTCGATTCTAAAGAGCTTTAGTCACGGACTTTCGATTGTTTGAACAAGTTCAATAAAAAATATGACCGCTGAAGCACTGAGAGGGAAACCAAAGTATGTATGTAACACAGAGTAAAAAACATTAAAATTATTATGGTTTTTCTATGGCTTTACTGAATAATGAAATGCGATTTGTTGCATAATAAAATTTAGGTGAACTTTTAAAAAAGTAGGAGAATTATTTCACACATACACCAAAAGTGCGAACTCTGTCGAGGTTTTTGGTGAAATTATTATCTCTTTTTTCTTATATTACGGGCACATAGGACAGTCATTTAATAATAAAACTATCATTGTGACCAAAAGCAATAATATCGTAAGATTAATAGTACTATTGTTTTGCCCCGTGAGCACGGCGCATCGTGCC
>JAODUI010000001.1:9146413-9161517 GCA_027563995.1 Papilio gigon | reverse complement strand
TATCGCACGACCAGGTCCAGCGGTCAGTCATCATACAGAGTGTGATCTCGGCCCCACTGGCTCTGACGTCACACATTTGTTTTACACAGCGAGCACGGCGCATCGTGCCCGAAGTAGACACTAAATCATAATGGCGGCCGACGGTTTTGCAATGGGATGGGAAAATGCAGTTACCCGTATATCTTACGCACAACACAAACAGACAATACGTTCAACGCGTGCTCAATTCCAGAGCATTATGATCTAACACTACAACTGAAAAAAACAGTGTGTAACCTACAAATAATTTATTGGAATACGAACGAAAAAGCCTTTGCTTCCCTTTATTAGTTGGTTCATAAAAAACATTAAATTTTATAATCTTCAAAATAATTAAATTAATAAATTACGTTAAAACTTGAACAAAACTTTTTGTATACATTTTTCAGTTAACGGATTTATATTTAATTTTGTTTTGTTAAGTCAACGTCGGCTCGATTCATAGAATTTTATTAATCTATTAATTTGGCATTTAATTAAATAAGCCAAGCTCTGACGCAAAAAGTAGAATTGGAAGTAAATTTGATAATATTCTGTATCGACATTGACGAGTTAATTTACGGTAATTCGTCATTAATTTTACCATAGAAATAGGCACAGATTATGAACAGTGAAGTTTTCTTGTGTTTTAAACATATTTTTGTACAGTTGAATCTTATGATAGTTGGCAGTAGAAATCGCTAGAATGATATATTTTCTAGAATCTTCAATAATCGTGTCAATAATGAATAATGACCGACCGAAATAGATACAAACCAACAATCCTAAGCAATCCTAATCTATGCAGGTTCTCTGTGGGGTCGTTACGCAACATGTTAAAGTGAAATCTCTATATAATTCACATCGGCACGCGATAATTTGCATTTGTGAAGAACGTAACACCGGATGACTACGCTGCTATTGAAAATACGATTCATTATTTATGGTCATAGAGAAAGAATACTACAGATGTGTTGGTTGGTATACCAAGCAATACTGACTAGGTCTGTACTAAAATTCTAATACTGCATTCTATACCAAAACACTAAGCACTAAATAAAAACAAATTTATGACCCAGTTTGAATGAGTTACTTTTAACATTACGTTATTTCGTTTTATAAAACGAGTAAAACCAAATAACTTAAATGTATAAGACTTATGTCTATAAAATATGATTTTTAGAGGTTATATCAATCAGATATCAATAACAAAACAATACACTTTGACCGTCAAAAAGGTGTTAACAGCTATTGCTCAAATTGTGCCCCGGTACTGGCATAAAACATTATTTTTTTGGCTAACTCAAAAAATCAACATTAGTTTTTCAAATGAATTTCTATATTCAATACATTCCGAGTAAACGTTGTTAGAAAATTATTCTATACATAATTAAGAAATTCGTGTCATTTTATATTTCCTTTCGTTTATCGACATGCGAAATTGAACTGTGTTCTTACCGCAGTCACACATGGTAAGACGCTTTCCATTCCGATTAAGTTAAATGATTTTTAAGTCTTCAGCGACATGTTCAACAGTCGATTCACTATTCTGCCTTTAGTCTATAAATGCTATGTTAGGTATGTGAAGTACTTATATTCTTATTTGATTAGATCTATAATAAATTGTAGTCCAGAATAGAGAATTTTAATTCATACTAGTACTAGCCGTAAATTACAAATATAAGATCAATACAATACGCATTGCTATAAATTCTAAGTGTACAAACATGTGTTCATTATTTGTAATGAAAGCAATTACAGATAAAAGGCGTGAAGTTTCGACAAAATCAATTAATCAGAAAGAACTTGACCCCGAAGTGTCGCGTGACAACGTAACGCGTGGAACGGAACGCAATCCGCTTGGCGCCATATCCGAAACAAAACAATAACGTTCGTGATACGAATTACGGTTAACGTCACGATTTAAATGTACACACACACACACACACACACACACACACAGAGCATTCGTTTAAAAAGATAATATATGTCAATGAATCTTACCATGTTTGCATTACAAACTTTATGTAGTCATCGTTTGAAATTCGGTGGGAATCGAAATATTTCATTCGAAATTCAACAGCTTCAACATGTTGTATCTAACGTATAGAATTAGTCGTTAAACAAGTGTATTTATAAAATATGCTTTACTAATTAGATGAAATTAATCAGCTAAATTTTGTAACCAAAAAAATTGTGATTAGCAAAACATCGATTAGAAACGGTCGGAACATTCTTTCACAGGTGACTGGTGATTATTTATGTTTCCCCATCCGCAGAGAACCGGATAAATTATTGTAGAGATTACATTATTATTACAAAATATTGTATTTAATACGATTTGATATTAGCCCATTAACCGGTAACTGTCACGGCCCAGATATGATGTTGTTTTTTATCTGTGACTACAGCGCGGTGCAAACGCCATAGACACGCAGTAAATTGATTCGCGTCTCAATGATTCTGATATAGGGAGCATACGCAATAAGATTTATTTTTTAAAATTTTTAATACTGCCATGTAGTTTTTCTTTCTTACTTTTTTCATCATTAAACTTAACAGCTACATAACGATATTAATGGTAATAAATTATAGTGGTTGTAAAATATTTTTATTTAATGTTATTTGTAAAAGTATTTATTCGACCCAAATAATTATTTCGCGGTGTTTATATCTCTACATTCATCAACTCGCGATGTAATAAAGTCACATTTAAAAAACCGGATTCGAAACGTAAAATGTTTACCGGGAGCTATAAAAAAAATGGCTACATCATTATTTATGACACCGACATATTATGCAATGATATTTTCTCCTCACGTCCACAGACGCAACGCGTAAAATACTAAACGTCCCCCGGCTACTTGCGCAATTATTAAAGGTTCGTTAAACAACAATTATAAGATGTGATTATTTTGACTACGTACTACGTTGAAACACTAATGTAGGAGATATTTTAAGTATTTAATTTGTGAAGTCTTAGCCTCTTTGCACTCATCTGAAATAAGTTGTTAAAAACACTGGTAGCAGATTTAAAAAAAAATAGTGAAGTCAAGCATAGACAATCTGCGAGTTAATCGAAGCTCCGTTGTTTAAGTTATACACAAACGAAACGGACAGACAACCTGTAAGTTATATTTTAAATTACTTAAGTTCAGTTACTGTCTTATATAAATAATGATATGATACTTCTAAGGTTAGTGATGTCTGTGTTTGAAAATCAGCACAAAGATTGATTGTTAAAACGTCCGGTTTAAGAAAAGGTTAGGGTCTACTGGCGGCTGACTCATTGCCGGCTTTGGGTGAGGCTTTAGTTTAGTTAAGGACAGCGAGTGGTGGAATGATGATGAAATAAATAACACGCAAACAGTGAACAGGTTGTTTTATAGCAAAAATAACGAAATACCTATTATGTATCACCTATTTGAAACACTACAATATAACTGTTGTTATGTTAAGAAAAAAAAAATTTTTTTTTGGTAAAATGTTAGCAGATATTTGTTAATTCACTCATATTTCTTTTACCACTCCAACTAAGCTTTAGGCGTGTGCTAGGATGTAGTTTACAATCGTCCAATGGCGGGATTTGAACTCTCGACCACGTGATCGGAAAGCCGCAACCCTTAATCATTAGGCTATTGGTAGTTTAACATTAATTAGATATCATTAAAATTGCCAGAACACACGTAACATCTTGTCACATTGTTCCAAATGTTACACATTTGTAATTAAAGTGTTACACATAAATGATGTAACTGGTCATCTGGGCACTTAATTAAGAGCGTCTTGTTGCCGGCCGTAAGTTGACGTCGCCTTACGATACAGTAACCTGTCTCGCTACGATAGCGACCCACATCTTGAGCACCTGACGCGACACACCCAATATACGTTACACGGTTACAATTCCATCTACGATTACTCAAAAATAAAACATCTTTCTTAATCTAATAGTTTATTAAAATCTAATTTTTGTCATTTATGAAGAGTACTGTTTTCTATATGTAGGTAATTTCAACGACAGTCGAAGAATTAGTGAAAGCAGGAAGCTCCAATAGCCTAGTAGTTAAGGATACGGATTTCCGATCGCGCGGTCGAGAGTCCAAATCTCGCATTTCGACTATTGTCGTGGACCATATCCTAGTACAAGCCTAAAGCTAAGTTGGAGTGGTAAAAGAAATATGAGTGAATTAACAAAAAATTGGTATTATTTAAAAAAAAAATTGTCGGTACTGTAAATTTTGACGAGATACGTGTCATTCGATACTGGTTATTTTTACGGAGTGCGTAAATATTAAAAATCACATTTAAGTCGACAGTTAACTTTTTGCTGTGACACGTGAAGTGGCCGACCGTTCACTCCCTGCACGGATAAGCGCATACGGCAAGGAACAAGTTCTTCAATCGTCAAATTAAATCGGTTGCAACCGCATTCGTTGCGTAACCGCCCTACACGTGAGCTACAAGACAACCTTTATTTTTGAGAAATTGCCAACATTATGTAAGCTATTGGACGCTGGCATAATGGGTACTGTAACATTTAAGATCAGCAGTTCTTTTAAATAAGTCTCGGACGTGGCCGTTGAGGACAGAGCGAAGTAGAGGAGTTTAATTTAGAAGGCTGATTACCGCCATATGGGATGCAGGCTAGGCAGAAAATGAGAGTCACAGCCGTGTCTCGATTGTTTACAATTGTTAATCATACTAGAATATTATTATTTCAATCATAATTTATATTCAATTAATTATTCCTGCTTCGTTTTATTGTACCTTTTTTTTCCGAAAAAATAATTAACAAATGACTCTAACGGTCAAACATCACTGCCGTGTAAAACTATAGTGAAACTGAAAAAAAAACATTTAATTAATAAGTTTGTTGAATCCAAACCTTTAATGTAATGTATTATTTAACAATTATAAAGAGAATTAAATGAGTGATGTGAGTATGTACGGTGGAATTAGGTCATTCGCACGAAGCGACCTCTTGTGTGGGATTTGTAATTGCGAACATTCCAGAGATCTAAAATAACCTGTCATAATTTAGCTGCGGACGTAATCTTATGAAGGTATTTTGACAGATTGATTATGTGCGTTCAGTTAAACCGTCTCCATTATTATGTTATGTATGCACGTAATACTCATATGTTCTATGGGATACTTAAAATTGTTACTTTTGTAGCTGACGTATTAAAAAGCTTGGAACGTCCTCGTTTACTTTACTTGTAACTTAATTTCAGAACTTAATTTCGATATTTCAATACAATTTCGAAAAAATGTAAAAAGAGTTGATATAATTGTATTTAAATAATTTAATAAAGCTAAACGACTTTACTTATGTACAAACACTTTTACAAACCAGTAGCCGGTTATTTATTTGTGATGACTTAGTCACCCAAAGTATGTTGTATATCGTTTTCCGACACGAGAGGGAGACAATGTCGACAGTTAGTCAATTGCAACAAACGGTTTTAGCTTGATATAGTGTTATAATATTGTAATGTATTGTTTCAGGTGGTGTATATTGTTGGGCGCGGTGCTGGCGTTGGCCGCTGCCTCCGAGGAGAGCGAGGACGGCGTGCCGGACGCCGGCGTTGATGGTGACGAGGAATTGGCATTGAATGAAGAGGTGAACTATTTAGTTTTGCTTTTAAACCAAATAAAACCTCTTTAGTGCCGCACTTATAAACATTGACTCTTTGCAACCACCACTAAGCAGTACTTCTTGCTGTCTTCAAGTCAGCCGTCTATGACCTCTTTTAATGAAGGTTACGCTGCACCTTTACATCTTATTCATATGAAAAAGATCAAGTTTAAAAAAAAAATCATGTCGCAAATTATGCATACAATTTCCGTAGTAGTAACAACCTCTGTAGAAATAATATGTTGTTTACTAAACATCTATTTAAAAGAACCATTCACTTTCTCTCTGGAGCTGTGTTTAAAATCTACTAAACGATACGCGTAAGACTAAATTAATCGAAAGTACACCCCGAGCAGCGCACGTCCGTCTAATCTACTATCGAATACTAATTTATCTCTTTACAATCTCTTTTCGATGTTTTGTATTCTATACTTAATGACATCTGAGTTACAATTAATTGGAATATTTTTTTAAATCATGATAAAAATACATTGCTGTATAGTACTACTAACTTATACAAAATCTGTAAAAAAAAATAACCACTGAAGTACAAAAAAACAAATGAAATACTAAGGTAGAAATTCCCTGTTAAGAATCCTAATTCTCAATTTCGTAAGCATCCAAACCTTCTATCAATATAACTAACTTACGTATGACAATAAAGTGTTAACTGTAAAATAAATACATTTACAAATTAACATGTACATAGTAATGTTAGAGTTGTCCATTAGCATTGTACAAATCGCGCCTGTAAATATTGCATAAGGAAAAGTGTATCTTAAAAGAGCTAAACTAAAAATGCTATGCCTGGGAAAGATCTATGGAATAGCTCTTATAAATGTTCTGTCCAGACCGTCCGGCTAACTGCCGCTCCCAGAATCTAAACATCTTAAACAGTCGCTTACTTTTGATCACCTGTCTAAATTAAAAACGACTAAACTCTGGTATAATTCGACACGTACCTGCATTATGTTAATAGTATAGAACGCGTTGATGTCTTTTACAGCATACAAGTCAAACGTGAGTGTATCCATTTTACTTAGTCGTATAGCCTTACTTCTTATTATCAAACATGGCTATACTAATGAATGTATTACACTATTTTTAGTTGTCACAACTTAAATAAAATTCGGATTCACTCAACCGTGCCGCCAAATAAAAATAAAAATTACTCGCGTCAAAATAAAACCGAAAGTTACTTTATTCATATCACTTTCTAAATCGAATCTATAGAATACACATCGAAGTTCCTCGGTGCGTCAAATTGTCGCAAAAAAGTGCAACAAAAGAAATGCAATGCCTTTCCACTTTCACTCGCGCCCGCCGGCCGACGACCGCGAGCGGGCGCCACTGGCATCGAAACTAGATTAATATTATAATTAATTTCCTTTAAAGTACTTAAGATAAGGAATTTCATTCAAAGAAACAAAAACATTTATTATAACATTACAAAAAAAAATATAAAGTACAATAATACAAGACATAGAAAAATGTGACCAATGTCAGTCAGCTCAGCTGGTCTTAGATAGTTCTACATCCATCCATACAACCAAAAATTGAAAAGCCACCGGTGTAGAGTTACAGGCCTACATTTTCTACGTCAGTTGCCAATCAATCAATGAGGTAATATTATGTCGTCTTACATTACAACGAAATGAGATTCTGACAAAAACATTGAATAACATTGCAACGCACGAACGCACTTCGCGTTTATTTTTTTAACTTGAACGCATTCGTAATACGAAAGCCGTTGCGGACATCGGAAAGAAGTTTTATCTATTACCGAGATCTAGAGAATACGTTCACAAAACACAATCTATAGCTAAGATTACCTAAGTTAAATTACTTGAGTAATCATCGTGTACAAAGAGTAAGTTGATTAAAATTTTTCTATTACAATTAAACAAAAACATGCTAGATTTTTATTTAACTCCCGTCTTTGAAAATCTTGTTCTTTTTCAACATTACTACTAACAAAAAAAACGGTTATTTTAACTACAATATTAAAGGAAAAGAAGTTTAACTGAAGTTTCATAGACACGAATGTTTCGACTCTCAAAATAAGTTACAGAATCTATTATTCTTGTATCATATGTGGGCTCATTTGCATTTTACACTCATTAACAATAACCTGGGCGACAGCGGGCCCACACTGACGCCCACTAGCGCCGCACTCGTTCCCTCAAGGTTAAATGTAATTAGGCAATAAAGACTGAGCGCTATCGTGACTCTGAATACAATACCTAAGCTATATCAATCTGTTGTTGCAATTTTATTCCTAACCGAAAGCTTTATTTAAAGGTCTATATAACAAGGTCACTGTTTACAGTGTTGCGGACGTGTAATTTAAATGTGACTCAAAAGCTTTACATTTTTTCATAAAAAGAGGCTTTCCTACTTTAATTTTTATCATATGCCTCTTGTAGGACTTAAAACATTAACCAACACGTAATTGTAGCTTTTATTGGCTTGAACAATCTCCGCGCAGTCTTATCACAGAAATTTAATTCCCAGGAAACAAGAAACCTCCGTCCGCGAGCGTATACTCCCGCGGCATTCTCCAACGCTCTACCGAGCGGGTTCCGACCGACGCCGTCGCTGGCCGAGCTGGCGGGCTACCAACAGCGCCCGCAGGAGCAACAGGAGTACGTCGTTGTACCCACCAGACAATACGAGGACCAGAGACCACAGCAAAGAGCGCCTCATAGAAAGGTTCGTAGTTAACTATGATTGATTGTTTTCTTTTTTTTTCAATTGTTATTGTTAGGTTGTTACCTAGTAACAGATCCGATTTGACTTTTTAGAAATCGATACTGTATTTCCTTGCTAATGAAGAATTCGAGGACTTGTACCCCTAATCAATTCCAATTGGTATAAAGAAAGTAGAATTATTATAATTAATTTCAATTGTAATAGATTGACAATTAATCGATTAACTTTCACAGAAAATGAACAAGCGGTAGTCGGAAGAAATTGTGAATAGCTGTTGTTAATAGAGGTTTTTATGCTCGCAATTAATAAAGAGTTGTAAACAGTCGCCGCACGAGCCGTTCACATGAACTCGCTTGACACGCGACTCTGACATTTTCTTGTCGATTTGTGTTCACAAACATGTATGACAAACTACATGCTTGTTACAAATCAAACGTTTTGATTCTATTGTTCAATCTGTTGCAAAAGAACAAGTGGAATTGTTTTAACGGATAATGCAAGTGAAATCAATACGAGGGCCGTAAATGGTATTAAATAAAGGAACATTGTGTTAGTGTTATGTTCGTTTTTAGTAACAATTATCTACACTGTCCTATTCATTTATTCGCTATATGTTCTAGAAGCAATAAAATGGTTTCATTTCTTTCATTTGACGACACGATGAAAAAAAATATCGATAGAAAAAATATCAGTCTTCTGTTTTAAATTTCAGCAACCAGACCAACGTCCGGCTAAATTCCAGCAGCAACAGATCCAAGAGACAGTGGAAGAGGAAGAAGAGGAAGAGAAGGAGGAACCGGACAGGCTGTCGCAGCTGCTGCAGCAGTCCAAATTCAACTGCGTTAGCAAGCAGACCGGATACTACGCGGACGAGGAACTCAACTGCGAGGTCTTCCACTACTGCCAGGATAATGTGAAGCACTCTTGGATCTGTCCCGAGGGATTCAGTTTCCACCAGGTAAGCGTCAAAATATTCTTGCCTTATTTAAGTCTATCTACAATACTGAGTTGACCCATTTGTCTCGCAAGGTAATGAACCAAACAAGCAATAGATATTATTTAAAAACTAATAAACCTGATTGATTGTATCTTCATGTCACACCGATGAAAGATACCAACCGCATGACACCTCAAACGGAAACGAGTATTCATTAGTAGATTTTCATGTAAATAACAAAACCTTAAATTATCAATTGACATAATTATTTCTTGTGTCCAGGTGCACCTGATCTGCATGCCGGCGAGTCAAGATAACATTTGCCAGAGATCGTCCAAGTACCACTTCGTGAACGACTACCTGTACAGGCCCATCAACCAGGAGGAGGTGCAGCGCAAGCCCAACGTGTCCCTCAAGTACTCCGACCGCTTCTACCCCGCGGAGGTGTACAGGGACGACAGATACGAGCCCGAGGAAGAAGAAGAGGTCGGTATAAATAGTATAACTACAAACACGGGGATATAGCTATGGTATAGACTACTATATAAGACTCTGCTGCATATTTAAACCGTTCGTTGTATCCACATGAGAACATGATAATTCTCAGTAGATTTAACTGGATCGAGGCTTATATGTTCCTTTATATCGTAGGAGGAACAGGCCCGGCGCACGGTGGCGCCGCAGCCGACGCGCGCCGTGCCGCGCCCGCAGCAGCCGCAAGTGTTCCGCGCGCCCGAGGAGGTCAACATACCCCTCGTGCAGCGACGCCCGCAGCGCCCTTACGAATTTGACTTCTAAACTTACATAAAGCTATCAAGTGAATCTGAACTTTTATAACCAGGAATGCGCCTGTTAAAATAAATTAGCACAATCAAGAAATAAGAACATTGTAATTGAAATGCTGTTATTTATTGGCAGCTGTCACTGAGCGCGCACTTCACACATTTTGTCATTTATATAATCTGTCGTCTGACGTAGATAGGGCGGCGACCAACTGTCAACGTACCCGGTGCTATTTAAAATTTGATTTAAACAGTGATTAAATTGAACACAGAGTTAATTATTTGTTAATTAAGATTAAATGTTATTTATCTGTACAATAAAATAATCATTCGTTGTAAGTTACAAATTAGTTGTAAGCTAGTCTTCGATGTAATGTTAGGATAAATAAAAGACAATTTTACTACGATTTTGTTTTATTTCTTGTTGCTGTTTTTATCCTATTATTTATTTGAATTGTAAATATTTTATAGACAATGCAATAATTTGGCGGTTAACAATGATTATAAATTATATAACAGAATGGTATTTGCGACCGATCGGGCCTTGACCTGGGCCATGGCCTGGCCCTTGACTTAGGCCTTGGTCACTAACGTTTGATCCGAATTTTGCTAAACACTCCTTAGCCTTGCAGAGGCAGTTCTCGTCTTTACCGGGCCGTCTTCCGACCGACTTTAAATTATCTGTTTCTGAAAACAGAAACCTTCAGTAAGAATCACCATCTCTGAATATCAATGAAACATTACTCTACTTAGTCGTCGCAATATTAAGAGTTTTACATACTGAAGAAAATATTCTTACCATCTTCAAAACACGGGCAGGGCTTGTTGGCTCTGTAAACGGTATACAAATCAATATTTCAATAATATTCTATATTAACCCTTAGCAAAAGAATACTCAGAGCATCATCGGATTCTTTGTCTCTTTGGCATAAAAAACATTTATGTGTTGGATACTTACGCCTCTCTACATGACGCAGCCGAGGCCGTGCGTGCGCTGTCGGACCGCTTGTCAGTTCCTAAATTCAAATTATTTACATATTACACACATATTGATACGTACAAGAATCTAAACTTTGCGTTTAGGTCAGTCGTAGTAGTGGTGTACAACAGATTTACTACGTCAGTCCATCGTCTGTCGCCTCCAGAACTTGTCCTCCTATCTTATTATCTACACTATATTACATTTAGATATACTTTCATGATAAAAAGTCTTACCTTTATCTTCACTTTCATCGCCCGAATTTTTTTCACTCTTTGTACTACGTTTCGACTGACCGGATCCGGTAGACGTCCGGCTCGGCACGGACGTCCGCGACGGATGCGCTGAGGCGAGGTTCGCGGTGACGATAGCTCCACATGGTTGGCCGAGCTCCGACGTCTGCCTGGAGCCGAGCTCGGCCATCCGTCGTGTATCGGAGGTTCGTTTCAGTTCACCTTTAGATGTATATTTAGAAGCGTCTTTACTTGTCCGTCGGTATTCTTTCATTCGCTTCGTTTCGTCTACAGGTTTTTTTCTGGATTCATCAACCGGTGTTTTCTTGACTTCATGTATACGTTTACGTTCTTCCTCAGATGTTTGTTTGGTTTTAGAAATGCGACGTTTATTTTCAGTTCCATCTGCGCTCCCCCCGTTCTTGGACTCAGTTGATAGTTTGAGTTCACAGACCTGCTTCGATTCCTTCTTAGGTGTTTTTCGATATCCGAATGTTCGTTTAGATTCGTGCTTAGGTACAACTTTGCGTTCGGTAGTCCGTTTGGACTCGCGTTTGTTTACTTCCCCAAGTTTAAGCGCATTTGCGTCCTCATAATTTTGTTTAGACTCGAGATCACGTGTCTGTCCGGGAGGGGACGTCGGGCTGCCTTCATCATCTGCCGTTCCTTTGAGTTCAGTTGTTTGTCCAGGCGCGGATTCAGATGTCGGTGAGGGATTGCAAGTATAGGGTTGAGGATCATCTGTGGATTTAAATTCCGTCAATCGTTTAGTTTCAATGTCAGATGGAATTCGCGCAGCGGGCGTTGCACCAGATTCTTTTTCCGACTTTCTCTTAGATTCGGGCATCCGTTTGAGTTGAGTTCCAATTGTCAGTCTGGGATCATCCAAAGACATTCTTCTGGGTTCGAAAATCCGTCTTAGCTCGGGTTCAGATATCCGCTTCTGTTCTTCTTGGGTTATTTTCCTAGGTTCCGAAAGCAGTTCTGGTTCGGATGTACGCCTAGGTTTGCATTCGTATAGAGATGATACTTGTTTCGCTTCCGGTTTGAAAGACCGTTTTTGGTCATCACAGGGTTTTGCTTCTTCAATCTCGTCAGGTTCAGGTACGCATTCTTGTTTTCTGTTTGATTTGGCTCTGGGTTTGAGTTCAACCATGCGTTTTGTTGGTGAAAACGATGGCATTGGGTCTTCATCGCACAAATGTTTGAGTTTAAATGACCGTATTTTGTTGTATGCTCGGTTGAGTTCTGATTCTGTAGGTTGTATGGTATCAGAATCACAAGATGGTCTGCGAACGGGTTCCGCTCCCCGTTTGCCTGTAATTGCTGAAGTCCGGCTGCTGCCTGGCCGTCCCTTTGCTGAGGTCATTGAATCTGGTGTTAAATAAAAGGATTAAGACTAAATTACAATCATTTTTGTTTCTCATCTCCTACTCTCTGTTTGTCATTACGGTAACTTCTGCAGGGAAACTAGATTACAAATCGTTAGAATGGCGAATTAGACTATTACATTTTGACCTGAATAAAACAAAATCGTCCAAACGGTGACCTGGTTAATACCAGGAGCTAATCCTCCATTAGGATACAACCAACTTTTACCTGACCGCACCAATGTTTCTGGCTGCCCCTCTTTCCGAGTATCTATTCCAAGAATTTCTTCAAGTTCCTCAACTTCTTCCTTCTCTGTCATCTTCTTTCTTCGAGCGACGGGACGAGACACAACTACAGTTTTTGGAATGAATATTTCTGGAAATTCTTCAATTCCCTTTCTCATTTCACTCTTCTAAAAGTATAAAGCATTTGACGTGTTATCAATGCTACCTGTTTAAAATTGTGTTAATTACTCAACATTTAATACATACCGATCCCATTTTTTTTCCCGAAAAAATTCTATCATTTGTTCTCAGATTAAGCAAACGTTGCATTTTTTTCTCTAGTTTGTTATCCTTTATATATTTCTCTATTAATTTTCTCTTCTGTACATAGAAACTAGACAGATGAAAAAGTTAGTTTAGTTTGTATTACAGTCAGAAATAGTAGCGATACAAATAACCGAAGAGATTAATCTAAACTTTATTATAACTAATCACAAAATTTTGTACAGATTGTATAAATATAAATAAATTCTATTACAAATATACTTGATATGTAAATTTTTTACATTAAACAAAGTCAAAAAGTACCCGCTCTCTTTGACCGGAGTGATGAAGGCGGGACAGTGAGAGGCGCAGAACTCGGGCCCCCTGTCCTTCACTATCAAACAAATTCGAACATGATTAAGAATATTTCGATAAGGTTAATCTTTCATTACGGCAGAGAATGTTGTACGGATGAGGAGAATTGTTAGTACCAACAATCACAGTGTTCAAAGTATGACTATATCATTTTAAGGTATTTTAAAGGCATTGCGGCATCACGTGCGAATAAACAAACCACCGTAATTAGACTGGACTGAGGTTACTCACGTTGCCCGCAATTGGCCAGTTGCTTGGAGATTTCAACCTCTGCTTCCACGGCGGCCGCCAGCCGTGGTATGAGCGTCCCATCTGGCTCTTTGGTCACTTTTCTGTATGTGTCCACAGGTATGGCTGAAAAATAATTTACTGACCCATCTCGCACAAATTAGGTGAGCAATGGAGTTCATATACGAGTACCGCTTATTATACACTGGTAATTTGTAAGATTTAGGATGATATAAAGTTGGTAATGTTACATTCTTATGTATATTTATTATGCATAAAACAGATCTGTGTGCAGCGACATTCTGGAAATACTAATGTAATTATAACATACTATTTTTTTATAAAGTCGAATGTCTTACAGTTAGGTAAATTTCCCTGCTTGAGCAGATGCGATGTGCAAATACAAGGGTCGACGGGGCAGTAGCACTGCTGGGGCAGCGGCGCCGTGTGCAGTGTTAAGCTGTTTCTTCTGTATTATCTTAGAACATAACACATTCAAGGCCATTAACTTTCATGGTTAATTAGGAATGGAATTTTTGGCATTTGCTACCTTATAACAGAAGTGTAATTTCACAGATTCACCGAAGCATTCGTCAAAGAATCAGAGGATGGCAGAGAATAAAAAGTCTTTACTACAGAGGCGCCAGATGAGTTTACAGGCACGGAAGAATAAACGTGCTCGCGATATTGTTGTTGTCAAACCAGCATCTGATACGCAGTTGGATGAAGACATACAACGATTGCAGGTATTTTATGTGACATTCATTAAAAACTCTTTTTTTCAGCATCAGCATTATAAGCCTAATGTAGTCCACTGCTGCACGAACCTCCCTCATTAATTGCCCATTGTTTTACGTTTAATACCAGCAGATTTTTATTAATTGACTGTTGTTTCTTGTAACCATTCCAGGTAACCTTACAATAGTCTGTGTTAAAAATATAATTCACGACAATACAAATGTTGTGATTCATTCAAAACCACTAGATTGGTAGTCCATACTGTTAACCGTTTAGACATTTTGTAATTTGTCTAAAATTTAGATAATTACCTTGTATCCATTAAACATAGCATCTATAACTTTAAAATTATTTCCGGGCAGAGGTCGAGTGACTGCTGACAACCTTCTATAAAAATGCCATAATTTATATTATATTGCAAATATGGTTCCTTACATCAATAAAACCACAGTAAGCATGCTAATAACAAATGTGACTTCAACAATTTTTTTGATCCATTTTTTAAAATCATATAACTAACTAACTAAGTAGAGTGGCGCAGCGACCCGAAGCGTGTCTTGGCCTCCGACAATAAACGTCTCCAACCAACTCGATCTCGCGCCATC
>JAODUI010000001.1:9074641-9137749 GCA_027563995.1 Papilio gigon | reverse complement strand
CCACCTCCCGGAGGACTCTCACCGCTTCATCATTCGTCATATCCTCAAAGTTCACATCATTGACCTGGAAATATGAGCCCGATGCCTTCCCGCTGGGCCGGGGGCCGGGCGAGCCCTCCCCCTGCACCGTGTAGGTCAACGTAGTGCTTTCGTCTTGATACATTATAACTTGATTGTTTTAAGTAAACTGCAATCATTTCGATTTATTTGTAGTTGGCAATAGCTCCATAAAATGACCGTCCATTATTTAAAAATGATTCAAAAACAATATAAAATAAGATTATAAAATATTTAATTGTGAAATATTATTTTTTTTGATAGGTGTTTTTTGACAATTCTATTTTCGACTTTCCCTGTCGTAATTAATCTTAAGACCTTAAAAATAACGTCCATGTTTTAGCGAAAACTAAAAACTTTTCTTATGATCTAATTCCCTAGAAAGTGACATACGTTTACCTATATCAATTTTTGATGGTGTATTTATTAATATAATGAAAGAAAAATAATTGCATGCAATTTTTTCAAACGATGTTTGCTTTTCTTTAAGTTTTTTTGTAAGAAACCAGTAGCTTGCGGTGCTGGTGCCTTTATCAGGCAGCTAAAAGCACTGACATCTTACGTCAATGTCATATATAGACAAAAATATATGAAACGTACAGTTTTCAAATTTTTTAATTTCAATTGTTTAAGTTTTATTTTTTGCTGTGTTTAGTTAATCAGTTAGATGGGTTCAACCAAGAGCTTAAATATAAAGTAAAACTGTCAAAAGTATAATAAAAGGGTATGTTTCGTAGCTGAATATTTAATTTATGTGATAAGACATCAATAGTATTAACAAAATGGATAATATAACATACAAGAAGTATCACGTTACGTTTATGGAGAACAATGATGGAACCACTGTCCTGCACACATTGTTTCGTGTGCTTCTAACTGTTCAGACATCATTACTGTGTTCCATTCGGCCGATGTTTAAAGAACAGGAACAATATGCATACGAATATGTTTCTATAATATTATCCATGATAACAGCCCATACTGTATTCGTTGATCAGTTGTACATAATTAACTTTGTAACATTCTGCTTTATCGTGTACGAATTTTACAACACTAATAGTGTAGAAGACATTTGCAAAGCATTGGCAAAGCTTAACAATGTCAGCACTGGAAAAATTCAAACTGTAACATTTCTGCGTGGTCTAACATATTTGATTACTGTTTTTTGTATTCTTGCTGTGGACTTTCAAGACTTTCCAAGATATTTGGCTAAAACTGAGAGATATGGCTATAGTTTGATGGACACTGGGGTTGGATTGTTTGTTATAATGAGTGGCTTAGTGCACAAAGATGTAAGTAGAGGCAACTGCTACTCCATTGTAATGAGTAATGCTAAATTTCTTACAGTACTTATTTCTTTAGGTCTAGTTAGATTTGTCTCTATAAAACAACTTGATTATCATGAGCATGTCACCGAATATGGGGTTCACTGGAACTTCTTCTTCACCCTGGCAGTCTGTAAACTTGTTTCATCTATTATTCTCTATTACTCAAATAAAGCCTTGGTGTTGAGTTCATTGACATTGATTTTACATGAAGGTCTATTGTACTTTGGACTTCAAGACTGGGTGTTTGCAGAAAATGATAGGGTAACCCTGATTGACGCGAATAGAGAAGGAATAGTGTCAAGCTTGGGTTACGTCTCCATCTACCTTTATGCCGTTTACATTCGCTGTATTTTCCGTAACAACTTAATATCGAGATATGAGGTTTTACAAAAGTTTGCATTGAATGTAGTTGGTCTTTGGATTCTATCAACTTTTATTGATATATACAGGCCTACTTCAAGAACGTTGGCTAATGCAGGCTTCTGTTTATACGTGGAGGCAATTATTATGACAATAATAACAATTGTGTACTTCTTTGAAGTGATATATGACGACAAGGAGCGGAGTGTAAGTTTTAACGTGCCTTATACACTGCTGGCTATTAACCAAAATGGATTATTATATTTTCTTGTAGCAAATTTGTTAACGGGCTTGATAAATTTAAACATTAAAACATTGTTAGTAAGTAGCTACACCACATTTATATTATTGAATGTATACATGCTTATAACATTAGGGTTCATTGTTTATTTAAAGTGGAGAGGTATTAAGATTTAAACAACATGTAAGGGTTTGTTTTTATTTCATAAGTTGTCACAATTATAATTTTGTTATCAAACTTTGTTTTTTTTTTAACTTCAGTCCTTAATTTTTCTAAAACATCTCTTTCCACAATTTCCAAATATAAGGGTACAATAATAAAGTGGTAAGATAAAGTAATTTCCAAGCATTGTTTTCAGAAATCAAAAAATTTAGTTCACATTTCTAACAATATTTGGCTGTAATTATGACAGTAATTAGCTGACTAGAAAACTAGCACACCAACCTTCATAGTTATTTTCTAACATGCCATCAAATTTAAGTCTGCATTATTACAGACATAAAAGATTTTAGTCAGTATATATGATGTTGGATGTCTTAGAATCAAGATGAGACAGTTGTGCTGCAAAATCCTTCTAGCGTAATACAAAAGTGTTAAGTATGGGAGTATTTCATTAATCTCACAGAAATGTAGATATTATTTCATTGTACCCTCAAAAATATTAAACTAAAATAAATATATACTAGTGTAAATATGAAAAAAATTATATTCTTCAAAACAACCTTTTATATATTACTAATGGTATGTCTCATTGGAATGTACGAGGAGTAATGTAAACTGTATAATACAGTTTTCTCAAAATCAGTCTACATGCGAAAGTGAGTACATTGATAACTGCTTTAGAGATACAATTCTTGAACATTCCGGTGATAAAACATTTGTACAAAAATACCGTTTCTCCCAATCTCTTGAACATAATTGTGTTTAATACAAACTGAAAATGTAATAACAGAGAACAGCGCCATCTATAGCAGTTGCACGAAAGATGCTGTTTCATTTCATCATCAACTGTATCATTTATTCAACACACAAACTCTGACTTGCTTTGAAAGTACAGACAACGACAACAGATCTTTACTAATGGGATGTACAGAATTTTAAAGTATTATCACTGTCTTATATCAATTTTAAAATATTTATTCGCAATATTTGAACTAATCTCAACTCACAAAATAATGAGTATATCTTCATTGTACACTGCTGTTTAACTTTGTTAATTAATAATTTGCAATAGTGGTACAGTCGCGTCGTTCTTCCGGGCCGGGGTACATCGAAATATCATCCTTGAAATGGTAAAAACAAAAATGTACACAACAAACACTAACAAGATCCCAGCATATACGAATAAATCGATGAATCTTTGAGGAGACCACAGGACCGTGTAGCGCAGCAACTGGCTGCTCTCTTTCAACTCAACTGAAACATTTCATTAACATATACATGTGAAATACTAAGGAAGGGAACAAGTGAAATGTATAGTCCTTTAAAAAAAAAACCAATTGAAACTAATTTTACTTAGTTATTTGAGAAAAAGTGTTTTATTAGTAATACTTCGGA
Source organism: Papilio gigon (assembly GCA_027563995.1). Classification (NCBI taxonomy): domain Eukaryota; kingdom Metazoa; phylum Arthropoda; class Insecta; order Lepidoptera; family Papilionidae; genus Papilio; species Papilio gigon. Next base: position 9,134,206 of record JAODUI010000001.1, on the reverse strand, counting down.
AGTGTTAGTGTAAATTGTTATTTGTCTATGATTAAGTGTAATCTGACTTGGCTTACCTACAGCAGCGCCATAACCGATGCGGTTAGTCCCCATCCTGTAGGAACATGTTGGCACATATATCTCATAAAGGTCTCCTCCTCGCGGCACGGTCAGCACGTCATCATCTAGTCTCAATGCTTGGCCCGCAATGTTCCTCAATTCTTTGTCTTTGATCACATATTTGGATTTGTGCTCGTGAGCGCAGAAGTAAATATTTGGTTCTATTGCATCATTTACCTAAAGAAGATAAACTCAGTATATTACATACGTGAAAATATTGTAATACCAGTTAATAATAATAATGGAAAATATTACATGTTAGTATTCAATTAAGGATTATGTGCAGGGTAACAATTAAATCATGTTTACCTGTTTACCAAAAACTGTTTTCCACAGAACTGGATAATGTGAAACGATAATTTTGTAGTTGTTATCATCAGTGCCATGCGGGTAGGTGTATGTGATGCCGTTGACCTTGAAGAATGATATATTCTTGTGGGTAATTACGTCTGGCTGGTTAAACACTGCCTCAAATTCTTTCACCTTATCACTTTGAATTGGTTCATTCTCTCCACCAATATCATTATCTCCTGGCAACCATACTTGCTGGAAAGAAATATGATAATATTTAAAATAAAAGGGCATTGATACAGTGGCAATGACTTGCAGAAAAATTGATCTAAACATGGTCACATGACATACAAATGTTAATATATCAAATACTTACAATGACAGGATAAGAGACTTGGAATATATTGGACAGCCGCTTAACATAGCCGTGGAATTGTCCCATAGTTGCAATCGAGCCTTCATCCATGAGGTCACCAAGGTAAACTAACACATCAGGCTGAAAATACTTCAGTGCCACAGCGAAAGTGGTCCTCAGGTACCTAAAATCCGCCTTAAATATAGACAAACACATTTAGTAACTTTGTAAAACTATTTCTAATTTTGATAGTAAACTGCTTATATGAAAACATCTTATATTTAATTGTCACATTAAAAAAGTAGTAAATTTTTAGAAACATTCCCTGAAATGCAACGTTTCTAAGAAACGGGATTCTTATCATCTTAGCCTCTGAGCTGCTGATATTTCGCCACAGTTGCATGCACCATGGGCACGGATTTACAAAAGTGTGTGCAGTATTATAATTGTAGTAAGAACCCCATTTCTTGCAAACATTATATTATTAAAAACCACGAAAGTTTAAAGTTTTAATCTTACGAAATTCTAAGCATTATGTTAATGATACTTCAATGTCATCTTGTAATAGTAAACAGTACTAAGTTAGTAATAAAATGAGATTATATCTTTTATCTGTAGTAGTATTGGTCCTGCTTAACAATCTGCCATTATTCTTTGTAACTATGAGTTAATACTGCCAACATAGAATCTATATGCAACACATATATATATGTTTGTGCAGTGAAAACGCACAATTGCATAAGCATTCAACACTGAACAGTAATGTCCACAACATGACCACACATTAAAGGATGAAAATGGGCAATGCCATGCATTATAAAATCAATATAATCTTGAAGTGAGACTCATCATGTTGTATTGTTGTCTCTTGGTCTTCCAAAAAAGATAGAAAAAGACAATGTTTTGATACAAATATCACAAGGCAAGTCAGTAACAAGCAGGATATACAAAGATGTAGCCATGTTGACATGCAAGTAATACCTCTAATTGACACTATATTTGTGGAAACATTCTCTAGCAGGGCATAGTTGGTGTCATCTCCTATATATGACAAAAGGCAGTAGTTATTGAAAATTGTATGTGTATTGTTGTGCATATATGTAACTGTACAGGTCAACACCAATGACATTTGTACACTTATTGTAGTCCCCGTTCTGTCCTTGTGAATGTGATGTCATTATGTTTTGAGACAACTCTCATGGCAGTGGAATCCAACACTAAAATAAATTGGAATTTAACACATTCAGTGCCACTGGTTTAGTTGTATAAAATAAAATCATAGTTGCATGGAATGTGTTAACATTACAAAAATAGGAATGTGAGTAATATATCAGTTAAAAGTACACAAAACTACTGCTTGCTAAATCTCAAGGTATGTAATAAGATCACTGGACAGGAACAGGGTTGATATAAAGTGAACAGTAAAATTATAAATAATTAACTTTATCTATTAACCATGATTCAATTAAATACTTTTAGAAAGTAATATTCATTAATATAAACTTTGTCATACCTATCACTATCCCAGTTAAAAAGGTAACTCAGAGGCGGCGATACCGCGGTGTCGCCTTGAATTTGAGGATCGGCTATAAACATTATTTTGGTACATGACAAGTCGTCTTTTGGACATTCCAAAGCGTTCCAGTAAAAGGTTTGTAGATGATACACGAACAATTCACTGTACAACACTGCTCCAATAACCGCTGCTATGAAAAATTTTGGGGCTGCGCTGCAATTATATTTTAATAAAAGTGTGCAAAATAACGTAGATTTATGAATTTATCGTAGTTGAACACTCTTTTTATTACGTTACCTTCGTCTTCGAAAGAACATTTTGTTTTATTATGAAATCGATATCATTACTATGTGGTAAATTACTGTTTGTATCAAAAATAAAACGAAGTATGACGTTATGAGATATTAAAGATGATAAAAATTCATATGATAATAATTATTACAAAACATACGACAGTTGACATTTGACACCTTTGATAAATTGATAACACAACAAATCTCTTCGACAGATAAAATATATTTTTCTTTCTGTGTAAGAAACGTTCCTATTCAAAATCAACTCTTACTTTCACATACACACTTTGTTTCGTTGTAAGAATTTTCACAAAATGTTTCTTTTAATTCAAGTTTTTACATCTTGTTAAAGAACACAATAAAAAAATATGTTCATTATTTTGCGAAAAACTAGTACGGTACATTTTTAACTATATTAGTTTGGCACACTTTTGCATGATGGCCCTAATATCAAGTAAAACCATATGTTGTCACTAAATATAATATGTTTAATTCTGGAACAAGAAGGCGTAAAAGAGGCTGAAGCAGTCAGAGAGGCGGCGTAAAATTTTGAACGCAACCATTTATTTTTTGGAACGCTACTGTTGCGGCGGTTTGACAGGTCAGCCTCGAGCCTCTTTTTAGCTTCTCGAGTAGTGTATTTTAATTTTATTTTACATTATCATTTTATTTACGCGTATTATTTAATATGTATGTAGAAGTAATGGTAGTGTAGCCTATATTTTAGATTTTTCCCAAGTGCACTTACAGTGTTACATAAACAGTACATCGCTAATCGTGTCGGCAAGCCGTATGTATATACCTAGGCAATACGTCAGTGAATGAATGTTGGCTCTAGATAATGGATGTTGATGCACCTAACATATTGAAAAGGAGCAGCAGCGCACCTCTAATCAATGAGGCGGCGTCCACGGCAGTCACTTCACCCACTACGAATACAGCGCCCAGGTATAGTAGTCTCGCCTCCCACGGGATCGCAGTGTCGATAATTTGATATTTTTGACAGCTGCTGTGGTCGTTAATAGATGCTTTACCCGTACCTAGATTTATGTTTTTGCGACGTGTAATTTTTAAGTCGTAATATTCAAACTTGCGCATAGTTTTGCGTCGTTCCATGTATAGTGGATTCATGAAAATTTTCTTTGTATTCAGATTCATGAACAGCATTGTCGGCATGTCAGCGTTTTGAATTGCAAAGCAGTTTTCATTTCTGTTTCAAAACGCTCGCTATGATTTATGACACTTTTATTGTATCTATGTAACATAATTTTGCTTGTCTACACATATTTACACCACATGTATCAATATGAAACTATTCAAGCCTATGAAAATGCGCGTTTCTTAGTTATGTGGGCGTTTTTGAAAAATGTCATGCTTGATGTCAAATTATAATTTTCGATATGCAAACTGGATATTATTTTTTTTATAAGATGTCAGTAATGTCATCAACAATAAATCTGCTAAAACCGTCAGTTTTAACTTTGTCAAATTGTTCAACTGAAAGTTATGTAGGCAACATATTAATTATAATTTCAACTGTACAATTGTTAGTTTTGCCCACACATACATTTTAAATGTATACTTCACGTGTTAGTGAAAAGTAATGGTGTGTAACTGTCTTTAGATATTAAAAAATTGTGGGTTGACATGAGAAATGTTAAAACAGTGGTTGGGAACAAGTATATCACAAAAGATATATTAGAATTAGCTTTAATTACTAGTGAAGATATTTAGAGATAATATATTTACCTTGAGGTAGTCTTGGCACATCTTTCTTACCTTACATAGGTATAGATAGATAGATAAAAAAAATACAAGTTTCAAACGGTAAATATTGGAAGAAAGTATTTTCATGTATTAATTATATTTATATTACATAAGTTTTGGATATTAGCATGTGACTCTTGAGGGAAGTTTATGTACAGTGTTTAAATATTATTGCAATAAACAATAATTGTAATATGATTGCTTGGTGTTATTATGTTTGTGGAATATAAATGTGTTTTGTTTGCAGTTTTGTTGTGAAACTGGTCACACTGGATGACTATATCTATATATGACACCTAGTTTTTAATAGTTTGAATTGAATTTATGTTGTATTTAGGTATTTTGAATTAGATAGCATTTTGTTTGTCAATTATAAAGATTGTTTTATACTAGTCACATTCATGACAAGTATTCTTTATGTTATGAAGTCAGCATTATACGGTTAACTTTTTTGTCAACATGTCACTTGAGAGTTGCTTAATGTGTTATGTTGACAGTGACAGTGTTCAAGTATTGAATTTTTGTCAAGGAAAGTATCAGTACTGTAAGTAATTTCTGACTTAATTAAATCTTCATATCTCTGTTAAAATAGTGATTAAGTTATAAATATAAAGTACTTGTGTAATTTTAAAAGTCCCACTTTGCTGTGCGTCCTATGAACACATTAAAATTGTTTCATTTGAATGTGCAATATGTCAACTATGAAAAGGTGATGACCTGCTATATGTCTAAACATTCAATGGTAGATCGGGGATGAGGGAATTAACTTGAGTATTTCCTATGCAGACTTGTCAAAATGTAACCTACAAATTAGCATAAGGCTAGCCATTATTATGATATTAGCATTGTATGTTTGTTGATATTGTCATCACCTGACACGCATCTTTGTGGGCGATATGGTCAAAGTATAGTCATATTTCTATTATATAAGTGTAATATGCTTTGTTTCAGGAGTACATCGTTCTTCAGCATGTTCTCGCACAACAACCTGTCGCGCACGCGCCGCCACAGCGGCAGCTCCAGCCCACTCTCTGCACCTATAAATTTGTCTGTGAGTACTCATTTAAAATTGTTGTCAAATCCAGCTAATATGAAAGCTGTATTAATTTTTCACGTAATTGAATGCCATGTATGCTGTAAAAAAATATACATATAGCATTTGTTTTTATCTCTTTGTATGTACCATCAGTATTGTACGTAGTAATGTGTGTGTTCAGAGTGTGTGGGGTCGGCGGATGACTCCACGAGTAAGCCAGCTGCGCGCAGAGGAGTGCGCGGACGTGAGCAACACGCGCGAGGTGGCGCACGAGCGCGAGGTGCACTGTGCCATGCAGATGGGCCAGTCCTGTGAGGACCTCGCCCTCGCCGCTGGCGCCGGCGCAGCGCACTCGCCCACTAGACTCGCCAGGTCTGTCCACCAATCACATCACTCTTCTTATGAATCCAGAGAGTTATATTTTTCTACTGAATGTGGCGTCTAAGAATAGCAATTTATTTTTTGAATTTCAACGATTAAAATTATACATATAAATAAATACGCTTAACATACGATTACATAAGGATTGATTTTCAGATTTTCGCCGGTAGTGTCACCATCGCCGACTCGGAAGTACACGACGCGGCGGAGCCTGTCCCCGATAGCGATCCGCGCGGCGACGCTAAGCCCGGTGAGCCGGCCCAGCGCTCTCGGCGGCGTCGGCAAGCGGCGCTGGGACGAGGGCGACTCGCCGCTGCCCAAGCGCATGTGCACCGACAGACTAACGCCCTCAACGCCCGGCACTCCCGACTCTGACCTCGAGTGCACCTTCAGGCCCGTTTCCCCGCGGCACCAGCCCATGCACGAGGCGCAGGACCCCGACACCCACAAAGCCACCCCCAGCTAATAGTATGTACTCAACTTGTCGCGTTTCTTGTGCAAGGCTGTGGAGTTTGTTGTATTCGTCCTTGTCCATACATTGTTGTTTCGTTACTGTCCATGTTGACAAAACAAAATTAATCTGTTTTGACCATTAATTGACAATCTGGTAGAGATTTCTTTGTTCGACCCTTTTTGATATTTTACGTAGGAGAGGTCTTTGTAAATGACTAAACCGTCTGTATTTTTGGGCCATCTCTATTACAATCTCTCATTTACATTGTATGTACTAGTTAAGTTTACATTGGTCATGTTTTTAATTTGGTTTATCAAACTCATAATGAATATTTTAGCGTATTTTTAAATATAACATGGGCTTCCATAATATTGTTACTATAAAAACTTTATTTAAAACGTGATCATTTTGTTTTGAAATGGCTTGATTTGGTAAATGGTAAATGTACGTTATTTTGATGTCCCTTAGCCCTTGGTGAACCAAATACGGACGACGCCTCGATTGAAGCGCTCGGGGCCACGAGCCCCGGTAGGTTTAGTGAGCCATTGTGAACCTCGTGTCGACGCGCGAAGGTTCGCGTAGTTTCGGTGCATTCGTGTAGTCTACGACGTTTAGTTCCTAGTAGAACTTGAGTAACGTGGCAGAGTGAGGAGCGAGTGCCCTGTTGATAGCCAAAGCATGGAAAACTTTATATTGTAAATATATTTAGTAGCGCTCGCGTGTACTGAGCGCTGGCCTGTATATAGACGTAGGTTAAGAACAATTGTAGCCGTTAGTTTAGAAAAGTTCACGTGTTCGTTGCAGTGCCGATTGTAAATGGTTTTATGATCACATTCAACTTGCCGCTGTTTGACAATAGAGTATTTCAAGATACAGGGATTTATGGTTTTGTTATTTTTTTATGTGGCAACATTTTTACAAAAATGAAATTGGAAGGCAAATAAATTTATTGTCTGAATTTATAATCCCATGTATTTTAATATTCAATTATGAAATTATTAACACTGTTGGTATTTGTTACCAAAACTAACTGAAGTGTTGCCATTACGATTGTTCGATTGTAAGTTGTCATTATTCATCCATATTAATGAAAATGCTTGTAGCTTTCATATCATAAGAATGATAAATAATACAAAATACATGAAGCACCTTGACTGTAACTATAGCCAAAGGGTATCCACGCCACATTTAATTTTCTTGGTTAGATTTCTGCGAACTTTTTATTAATTAGTATGCATAAGTAACTTGCCATTAAAACTGTGTTTAAGTCATATCGATTTGTGTTAACATTATTGTCTAGTTTTCATTGGACAGGTCGCTGCTATCAAATGACAGATTTTGTTTCGTTCCGATTTAAAAGCGCCTGTTAATGTTGCTGGCAGTTAATTATCTATATCACCAGTTCGATTTACAACTTCCAACGGTTACCGTTAGTGCCAAAATGGCGAAAACCAAGTAAGCACAAAATATTCTAGCTTGTAGCCTGTTCAATAGATTGTAGACTGTAACCTATTACTAAAGATTGTCAAACGATATTTTTTAAATTACTGATACTTAAGATTTTTGTAACATAATATAAATGAAAATATCTAAGACGTTTTAGCTTTCAATGGTACATTTTTACTTGTTTTGTAATTGCATGGTGCCAATTTATATTTATTTTTGAACTGTAAAATATACATTTCTGCAACTGGCAAGAACTAAAGCAATGTGTCATGAAAGCTACCTCGGTCTGCGTTGTCCTTACAGTATGTTATTTATTGTTCTTATGGCGGTAACTGTATCGATATTTAAAAGTAACATCGGACGGTACGCATTGTGATAGCTGTGTTCGTGTCTCGTGATGTCGGCGACTCGGGGACGGAGGGCGGGAATGTAGGGTGTTAGTATTACCTCAGATACACTAACGTGTGAGCTGTTATGATGCATTTGTTTTATTTTAATTTGTACATAGTTGATGTATTCAAGGCGGGCGCGGGGCGGCGCTGGCGGGACCTAGTTCGTGTGCTCGTAGTTTTTTTTTTTAATTTGTTTTATAGGCATTAATTCGAGCTAAAGTGAATACGATTGCTAAGAGTAATATTTAATGACGTATAATATGCCACGAGTTAGATTATGCGGAGTAAGTGTAAATGTTTCTTTATCTATATGTAAGTATAGCAGTGTTCATTTACTTTCATAAATAGGGGTTTTTTTTTTATTTAATAACTTAGCAAATTGCAGTTGTCGGTGTAATTTCGTATTCACTTTAGAGGTCTCGCTGCACCCACCCTCACGAAAGGTCCACAGAACTGCGGCCTGCCAGCGCGGCCGCAGCCGCCGCTACCTACGCGTACCTATGTCTAGTGTAGGTATTCTTTTGTAAGTTTTGTAAGTATGGTCGGAGGCCCGAGAATGTCGCTTCTGGAATTACCATTTTGTTTTAAAGTGTGATTAAATCACATTACGACGTAACTCTCGTTTTATTTTCTTCATACGTTGATCATCTCTGCAAGGAGTGCGCGATGCAGTCCGAAATTAAAGACAAAATACCAAACCAAAATCACGTTTATTTACACCTGAGCAGGTTTACATTAATAATGCTATTTGTATATCAGACGACAAACAATATAATGAAATAATAAACAGTTATATTAAAAGTCGAAATTATTCTAAAACTTACAAATAGAGAACAACGTTTATAACATCCCAATATTTTGTACTCTTTAAAATGTAATAAATTACAAACAAGACGCCGCGGCGCGCGGGGCGGCGTCTCAATAATTACAATATCAATTAATCGTTAAATTATTACAAAATCCATTGGCAATAATAATTACAATTAAAACGATTAGCAAAGCTTGCCGCAATACATGTCATATCAAACTGCCCCTCCTCCCCCGCCCGCACCTCGCCGCCGCCCGCACGGAGCTCCACACGTTTCAAACAAATTCATACACATTATAGCTAATTTTATCTGCAAATAGTTTGTACCGATTCCCCATCTTTACACGTTTCATTGAAACACAATTTACGACTAACTTCCCAATGAATTATAATCAAACTGCAACATAATAAATACGAAAGTTTAGATGGATGGACAGCAGATAACTTACGATTCAAGTGTACTGGGTGAAATTTAACCCAAATAGTTGACTGTCAGGTATAACTTAGATAACTGAACATTTTTTTTTAATTCCGCGGGCAAAAGCTAGTGTTAATAAATAAATACAAAGCGGGAGATTAAAATATGCATTTGCAAATCGAAACAGTTTTAAGCATTTAAAACAATTTTATTTGTAAAAAAAAATAACATAGCAACACACAAGCTAACGGAGGTCGTATAGGATGATTGATTTGGTCGTTTTTGGTACATTTTAATATTGAGGAGACATCAAGGGAAACTTTGTTTCTCTAGCGAGGCTCTCAAGGGTTCGTACATTAAGAGGATAAGCCTCGAGTCCATTCGGCGGCCATGTCCGCGGCACACTTCATTCCTGTCGACACTCGCTCACAACACACAATGTCCTACGTTCATATAAACATTTTCCAAAACTCAAACAAACAGACAATATAAAATATTAAATGCAAATGGCATGTATTAAGTTTACGTCTCACGCTCTTTTAATTACTTAAATTGGTCCCGATTGTGTCTAGTCGCCGGTTGTCCTCATTCAACTACATTACCTCGCATCTACACTAATCTAACTTTACACTAAGTACGAGACATCAGAAGACATCCGATATCAATTTTTAACAAAGATAATGCTCCATGTGGAGATCATGAATCAGAGTCTTTTTGCTACAACTTTTTTTTTAAATAAATTTACTAATGCTAGTGCAATCCTAGTATTTAAACTAACAACCTCTTACTTCGTAACTTCCGAATCTCTGCCGGTACTACATTTAACTAGGACGAAGTCAAATACGAAGACATCAAATTATGAAGATGGTTACACATCTACATTTTCATTAAATTAAGTTCTTACAGTGTTTAAATAGATTTTCGTAATCCGTGAGACAGTAGAGCGCTGCGGCCCGAGTGGCACCTTACATCCAATTACACAAGTGATTTAACAAAATAATCAACAATTAGTTCCCGGTCCGTGGAAACTGTCCAATACAAAGTAACTTAGTGTATAAATACAATTTGTGAGTGCACATTAATTCACTAGGATAATTAAGGCTAACGTTTAAGTAATTTGGACCCACCTTAGCATTTTGTGCAGTAAAGTGCCACCGAGCGCGCCTCAGCTGGCGGCGGGCTGCGCGAGCGCGCCGTCGTCCACCAGCGGCAGCTTGGCCACCTCGAAGAACGTGGTGTGCGAGTACTTGTTGCGCACCGTGCTGATCGCGGACTTGGGCTTCTTGTGCAGCGCCGCGTTCTGAGCAAGCACCACCGGCAGGATGTCCTGCAGGCTGTATCCTGGAACATCAACGTGTCTAAGTCAGTCCATGAGAAAAACGTAAAGAAATCACGTTTGATTTTTTCTCAACAAGTTCGGAGATTATTCCTAAGGCAAGGTATTTTTTCCCTTTTTCTTCCTAGAATATCGGTTCTTTTATGTACTACGAACTTTTCTTGTATGTACAGCCAGTGTCGACGTACCGGTGTAGTAGTGCAGCGCCGGCGTCCACGAGCCGAGCGACTTGATGCGCAGCGCGATGTAGAGCGCGGCGGCGGCCATCTTGCTGTCCGAGTGCGCCATCAGCGTGTACTCCAGCAGGCACTGCTCCAGCACGAAGCGCGCCAGCGTCAGCGTCGGCATCGACACGCGCGCGCACTGCGATAACACGAATTTTAAGTAACAAAATTAAATTGTTTTACTACCACAGTGAGAATTTTTTTTTAATAAAAGGTACATGTACCCACCCTAGCATATCTCCTGAGGAAGCTGTAGGAGAGGGGGATGCCGAGGTCGAAGTCCACCACCCGCAGGATGTTGATCTCCATCTTGAGCAGCTGGCCCAGCGTGTAAGCGCCGTCGCAGATGTACAGGAAGTCGTCCACCGTAGGCGGGATGCGCTCCTGCAAACGTTCCATGTCGACAGTGTTAATAACAAATAAAATACTGTAAAAAAAATAATTTGCATACATGAAGATACAAAGTGATATTAATATTCTATACCATTTGATCATACCAATTAAACTTGTGTAGAATAACTGGACATAAATTTTTAGACAAACAAAAAAGAATTCTTACATCAAACTTAGAGGCAATGAACAGTGCGGAGGCTCCCAGTAGTTGCAGCTCTTCCTTAGTCAGATGCTCCTTGTCCGGCTTCATCTTGGTGGACCTGGTGAGGAAGAGGTCTACCAGCTTGACCGCCAGATACAGAGTCTCGTGGTTCAGCTCAAAGCTCTCCTGCACCTCCACCATCCAGTCCACGAGCAGCGCCCGCATCCACGACGTGATGTCTTTCAGACGTTGTAAGTAGTCGTCAATGGGAAACAAACGCTGTAATTGTAAACGAAATTATTTTTTATTGCTATTTATGTAGTTTAATTTTAGACTTCGTCCAGCGTGAACCAGAAAAACTAATTGTTTACAACATATGTCATCTTCATGTTTTTACTGATTTATCTATACCCTATTTTAATTGAACTCGAATATTCTAATTGGTTTTCTAACATCCATTCTCATTGAGTCGTATCATTCTAAAAAATTGCATAAAAAAAATATTAAACTCTGTTGCATGTCATGTACCGACTAAATTAATGAAATACTTAACAAGGGCGGTGCTTATGACTCCCAACATAGGAGAACATGAGGATGAGATGTAAAAAAAGTAAGATGTAAGAATGTGGAAAAGGTGAGAGAACTGTACCTGGCCCGCGCCAAATAGAAGTCTGTCTAGTTTATTGGATGGCAGGTGTTTATTGTATTGCGTTGTAAGCTTACCTCCCTACTCTTCAAGTAGTTGAAGATGTCCATGGCATAGTTGGAGACCTGGAAGGGGTCGTTCCAGTTCTCGCGGTCAATGTCGGCGACGCCGTCGGGCGCGCGGTGCGGTTCCTCACGCTCCTCGTCCAGCGACCGGTTCAGCGAGTCGTCGAGGTTCACCTTGTTCAACTTCTCACTGATCGCTTTGTATTCCTCCTTTGTTACGTCCGATGGTGTTCTGAGAATTATTTTTAATTTGTTCTTAATCTTTCTAATAAAGTAATGGGAATGTTTGATGATATATAGTTAGGGTGTTTTTTATTTGGGATTGATTGTTAGAATTAAACTGCAAAATGGCTAGATCGATCTGGAAAAAAATTCGCAGAGATAGCCTTCTCTGTATGGAATAGCCTGTAGGATAGTCACTAGGTTTTTTTTTTATTAATTCCACCCCGGAGAAAGTCGCGTGATAGTAAATTACACAATTACATACAGTTCTAGTAAAGGAATATATCAACTAATAATTTAATCATCATTATAATGCTGTAAGAAACTCACTACTTATTGTGTGTTCTGCATCTGATAAGCTTATTTGTATCGATTTTGCTACTTTAAATCCAAATTCTGGCAAAGTTTTAAGTTGTGGGAGATATAAGTAATGAGAAATAAGCAATGAACATTTAAACTTTGAAGTTATTCCATATCACAAACACATGATAATTGGGAATATCAAAAATTATCTAAAAATAAAGCATTATGATTGCAAATGAAATGTTGAAAACTTTTGTTGATAAACAATGACAGCTTGTGTTGGTTAACTTGTGTGTATGGAAATGTCAAATTGGATGAGTCAAAGTTTGACATGAATTAATATTAGTGTATGTTAGTTGTAGATAAAAAATGTGAAGTTGTGGATTTCAACTGGTTTACGGTCGACTTGCTAAGAAGGTAGTACTTTTGTTTTAATTTAATTGGTAAAGAGTGTAACTGATTATGACAATTTGATGAAAATGTATCCAAGGGCTTTGTCCATTGACATATCTTTGAGACTGCATTATTAAAAACAAAACTAGTACTAGTTAAAAGCACTTACGAGCAAAAGCTGGGAATCAAACCTACAATGTAACATATACCGTAACAAAGACTGAACTATAAAAGTGTGCTTTGCAAGGCCTTGTCCTTAATTAAAAAAAGATATTGTTAATTAAAATCTTCAAACACTAACATATTCTCCAAAGCAGTGACATATAGGGAGGGCTCTCCAGACACATCCCCCCTGGCCGACTTTGTGGAGTTCTGACTTTGATTCTGTTCTTTGTTTTCATTGCTAATAGATTTTCTTTCAATGTTCTTCAGTATTCCATTTTTTGCCCGTGTTGCGATTTGCTTGGGTGGATCCTTGGTAAAATGTTTCTGAATTGATTCCAAGGCATTGGTGGCTGCCTTTTGAATTTGTTTACTCTTTGTTGTTTTATTGTTAACTATAGTTGGCTGGGGCTTGATGCTCTAAAAATTTAAGGTAACTTAAATTGCATACAACTGTAAATATCATTATTATTTATAGTGCATAGATAAGTTAGAGAGATTGTAAACTATAGACAAGTCCTCTTGCAGGATAGTAACATGATATTTGTATCATTTACTTTTATAAGAACTACTTAGAATAAAGATGAAAATGCAAATGTGCCAAACACTACAATTGAACATTGCTTAACAACAACTTAGCATCACACTAAGTCAATAGATTCAATATATGAAAATTTTACATGAAATCATCAATATGAAAAGTTTTAGGTTTAAATGATAATTAACATCTAAGAACTGGTACAAGTTTTTATCACATGCAGTAAGCAAACTCTGAGCATTAATTTGATAGTCAGTTAACTTTTTAAATTTCGTGCATGTTCTTAGTAGTCGTCATGTGTTTAAATATGATAAAATTGATGACAATTAATATTGCAAATAATAAACCCTTAGCAAAGAAATTTCGAATGCGAAAATTGCATGCTGTCAATTTTTGGAGGGAAAGGTTATTAACCCCTACGTGGTATCATTTTTCGCAAAAATAACTAGCGTAGGTGTGAAATTTAACTCTAAAGTGGTTGTCGACAAATAGAAAAGTAGTATGGAAATGAAAATGATCAAGTACCCACCTAAAGTTAAAATAAAAAATGTGATATGTGGCACTACTAACCTTTACTGTAGGGAGCAATTTGCTTTCCACCGTTACTTTTTTCAGCGCCGTAACTTTGTCATTGGTTGCTGTCGTCTTGTTGAAGGCATTCGTAATATCCCCAAAGGCTGCCCTCTTTGCAGTCATGTTTTTCAGGGGACTATCTGCTTTTCTTTTGTTTGTAACCTTTAAATTGTCTTTATATGTTTTCAGAGTAGCCATCTGCTTACTCCTCGTCGTGATGCCTTGATTCATGATGCTGTTAATATTCTCATTAACGCCAGTCGACTTCGATGCCAACCTTGTTGGCGCCATTGCGTACCTACGAGTACACACACCTTTCTAACATCACCAAATATGTATCACAAAAGCAATATAAGAAAGCAAATAATTATCGTGCTATTGTAGTCATATGTAACATCCACAACATTTGTAACTGATAAGTTAACGATCAAAAATGGTGGCAAAACAATTGAAGACGTTTATGTTTATCAAACATCATTAGAAATTAAATAAAGAATTGATACTCACGTTTTCTAGACGGCAGCGGCCGTTTTGTTATAAAATTTTAGCTAATTTAAAAATTTGAATAGTCCTATCACTATTTGCCAATGTAAAATATTCTAAATATATTTTCCAAACGTTATTTCAACTCAACTGAAATGAACATTCTACAAAAACCGTTGCTTCAAAATTCTATTGGCATATGATTGGCCAAGGCTGAAGAAGCAGCAGAAAACGTTCTGTTTCACGTAAAAGAATGATAATATATTTGCGAAATCAATTTACTAAAAACATATTATAGTTCTTGGAAAGTCTTTTCACTTTCATCGACTTTTTTACTTATTTTTTACCTGACGAAATTTTAAGTTAAAAAGAAAAATATTTACTCTTAATACCTTGCAGGAGGCGATATATTAAACGTAATTTATATTATGTACCTCTTGTTTATACTTTAAATTATTTGAAGAGACAGAAATTGTAGTAATCGGCAATTTGGTGAGAGGTGGTTTTTAATTATTTTCTAATTTTAATTTAATAATTGAATTTAGTTTTTCTGTTTTTTTTTGCAAACTGCTTGCTGTCAAGTGTCAGTGTCAGTAATTTCACTTTCCAGACAATATTTATAACAAAAGTGATATTGTAAAACTTGTTAATTATTAATTCAGTTTGAGTAATTCTAATTTGACAGTAAAAACTAATAATAAAACTATACAAAACGGAGACAAGTTCTTGTGTTCGAAATGTTAGGCGGCTTGCGGCTTAAAATATCGTATACTTACGAGAGATCTTGTTTTGCGTATATCAGTCCAAAGTACAGCACAAACAATGAACAGGTACGTAAGTAATTTAAATAAAGAATGAAATATATTCTTAAATCCGCAGATCTACTTAATAATTTTTATCTATTACATTACTGACAAACTTTTATCTCCCTGTTTTCTATCAATTTCAGTCGCAATGTGTACAAGTCCTTATAAAAGATAAGCAGATATTCCTATGGGTGGTATTTAATAGTAACATCCCAGAGGGCTACATTGCCTGCAACCCCATATACTGCAAGCTTGTAGGTCTGGATGAGGGCAGTGAAGTTTTTGTCTCCCCATATACCAATGTTAAGATTCTAGATGAGTTATTTATTGATACCGAAAGCCCCGATGATCAGGAGATACTGGTACGAAAAATTTATAAATTACTACAATTACTTAATAAAAAATATTTTATTGACATTTTTCCTTGTCTTTTTTAAATTAAGCAGGATCTAACAATGATCATTTATTTTTCAGGAGCACAATGCAGAAGTATTACAACTAAGGATTCTTGATCAACTCAGACTGGTTGTAGCAAATCAAAAGGCAATAGTTTGGATATCAACATCTATGCCAATTATATTTACACCAAAACAAACTGGCATTATTGTGAATAACAGTCGTGTTGTTGTTAAAATAGATGCATTTAATACTTTACATAAAACAATGACATATCCAGCAAATCTACCTAAAGATACTGATACAAGATTCAATAATTTAGGCATCATTAATAATGCATTATTAGAGCCATATTTAAATGTACCAAAGAGACTTGTTCTTAGAGCTCTACCAATAGACAGTGACGGTAAGAGAAATCTTATCCATCCATACACAGTTTTCGTGCATGAAGATTTAATTGACATGAAATATAAAAATCTAACAGTGATATTAGCTACTATGGAACATATACCATCTATATTTAGAGACGGTAATGATGAAGACAGTGATAGTAGCAGTATAATAGATGGAATCTGTGTAGAAATAGTTCCAATTGACAATGTTGTCTTCAGAAGTCTCTGTCACGAAGTTTACGATATGAATATCGTAACTGTGCTTATACCAAAAGCATTAAATGCTATTATAAATGTAGAAAATGGTACAAAGATCATATTCAATGTAATAGGTGATAAAGTTGACCATCCTGAACATGTAGATATTGTGACATATTCAGATAAAATACAGACTGAAATTGATGTGATTGAAAAATTTAAGAAATGCGTTGTGGATAATACGCATTCGGGTAAAAGATTTCTTATAAATCACAATATAGTGAAACAGAACGCACAAATCAGTTCTGGTTATCTACAATTTAAACTAAAACCTGATAATATAAAGTATACAATGCTTAATTCGGAGTCATTTAGACAGTGTACCGTAGCAGCCAAGTGTCTGACGGATTCTGATATCACCATTCCGAAGCCTGGAACGTCTAATCTGG
This sequence comes from Papilio gigon, assembly GCA_027563995.1. Taxonomy (NCBI): domain Eukaryota; kingdom Metazoa; phylum Arthropoda; class Insecta; order Lepidoptera; family Papilionidae; genus Papilio; species Papilio gigon. The sequence goes on along the minus strand of JAODUI010000001.1, from coordinate 9,117,229 downwards.
AATATGATTACAGGCAGTACTGTAGGAGTCTCAAATCTTTACAAAGTTTAGTCGCGAAGGTATTGTTGCATTTACAGTTTGAAATACATAGAGAAGCTAATTTCAAAGGTGTGTCAGAGATAAAAAGCAATGTTCTTATTACTGGTAAGTTTTTTTTTTGTAAGAAATAATTGTTGTACTGAAATATGTGTTTATTTTATAATGTTTTGTAAAATACAATCATTGTTAATAACTACTGAGTATTTTAGTTACTATACATATTTTTGAATAATAGTTTTCTCACAGTTTTTTTCTTATAGCTTTTAATATTTCAGGTTTAAGTGGCACAGGTAAATCAAGTTTATGTCACATAGTTCAAAAGGAGTTGACAGTGTGGTCCCATATATTGCACTGCCGCTCGCTGAAAGGTCGGAAGGATATCCCGGAAGTGTTGGGCAAAGCTATCCTGATGTGCCAGGAGCACAGTCCCGCTGTACTAATATGCGACGACCTGGATGCGTTAGTGCCACCTAATTTAGAGGGTGCTTCACCACAAGATATAGCATACTATCAAAGGTGATTTGTATGGTGTTTTTTTAAATATTAACTTGGGGCAATGTCAAAAAGTCAAAATTCTAAAGTATGTTATTTATTTTCCGAATTTATCGTGTTTTCACCTAACCTAATTTTTTAAAGATACATTTTAAAAAAAAGGTTTGTTATCTATGAAAATTGGTTAATGTTACTACTCCCGTGGCATATAAAACACGCGTAGAAAAGACTCTTGTAAGTGAATCATGGTCGAATGTGGAAACATGGGCCAGCTATTATTTCTACACTTATGTCAGATTAGCAGTGGTGATCAAGCACTTGCTGCAGACGTGCTCGGGCGTGTGTGTGCTGATGACGTCACTCAGCACGAAGGCCCTACATCCCACGTTGCGACAGTTCAACGGCAAGCCAATGTTCACAGCGCAGTTTGATATACCAGAGTTAGAGCAGGTGGGCACATATAGTTTAATGAATTTAAATCGTTTTTTAATTGTATGAAGTTATTCTATTGGATTTAAAAGCTTCTAAAAACAGTGGGCAGTGAGTTGTCACATGTTGGAATCATTTTATGTAGGAATATTATCTGTAGGCCTTTTATTGTTGTTTTTTTCTCTGTATCTGTAGCTACAAACAATAGTATAATAAGAGCTTAGCAGACTGTATTTGTGTTCAATGTTGTTTTAACCTATTTTAAATGTATTTTATATTAATCATGTGTCTATCAACAGGAGGACAGGGTGGAGCTGTTCAGACATTTGATAAATGACAAAATACGATCATCCTTCCAAGTGGACGACGATGACGTCACCAAGATGGCGATGGACACCGCCGGCTGCACCGTCAGAGATGTCACAGACTATCTTAATAAGAGGATATTTAAGGCAGTTAAGAAAAAAAGTAAGTTAAATACCAAAAATAAAATGTAAATTAAAGTACATGGAAAAAGTTTTATTACAATTAAAATGAATTGAGTATTTAAAACGACAAGTTATTGCTTATTCAATAAAAAAATAATACAGCAAAATAAATCATTAATCACCATGTTTTTTTTGTCATGTATCAATAATAGTATTAAAGTATTTTTTACGTTGCTTTGTATCTCATACCTCTTATATTTTAGAAGCTCAGTCTGAAGATTCGAAGCCGAGACTGATAGAAGGTATGACGAAGGACGAAGACAAGGCGAAGGGGTTCGACATCTGGGGCCCGGTGGGCGGCATGGGCGAGGTCAAGCAAGTGCTCGCCGAATGCATCTTCTGGCCCTTGATGGTGAGCTACCATAACTTTCCGACAAACTTCTTCTTCTCTTTACCCCGATAGAAGTAGCGAGAAATTATTTCCGTCAGGAAAACTCGGATTATTATCGGAATACGATGACACCCGAACTGTCACTAAATGATAGTATTAAATGAGTGACATTGTCATATCCATTAATATGGAACTTTATAGTTTAGTGTCAAATGTCACAATGAATAATGTCATTCTGTAGGACGGGTACTGAAGCTATTTGAGAGAGCACGATAAATATGAACTTTGCTGAAACATTACAAAAGAAAATCCTTTCTGACGATATCTATACCAAACTTGCGAATTCTGCTTTTAACTCGTTCTTAGAAATATTTTCTATATCCTACTACACCTGTCTCCCTCACGCCGCGGGGCAGTACCCCGGGCTGTGCCCGTCGCAGGCGTGCGGCGTCCTGCTGTACGGGCCGCCGGGCGCGGGCAAGTCGCTCGTGGGCTCGTGCCTGGCGCGCCTGGCGCACGTCGCGCTGCTCACGGTCAAGGGGCCCGAGCTGCTCTCCAAGTACATAGGCCAGAGCGAGAAAGCTGTCAGGGACGTGTTTGACAAGTGAGTTTATTGTCACAAAGAATTTGTTTTTTCTTGTTATATTAGCAATTTTTTTTATTAATTCACTAATATTTCGTTTAATACTCAAAATAAGCTCTAGGCTGGTATTAGGATATGGTTTTCGATAATAGTCGAATGGCGGGATTAGAACTCTCGACCGCATATGATCGGAAATCTGTACACTCAACCATTACCCTATTGTTTAAAGTATTATGAATATTTAAAGGAAAGATTTGTGTATATTTTTCAATGTTCCAAAGTGATTTTTTTATTGAAACTTGTACATATTATATTAGTATTAGTACATTTTCAAACATGTTGGTCACTGTGGCAGGGCCGACATGAAGCGGCCGTGCATCCTGTTCTTCGACGAGTTCGACAGCCTCGCGCCCAAGTAAGTCGCCTCTTGTAAGTACAAGGTGTTACGTTACCTCTCACTGCTGAGACATACTAACGCCCGGGCTGTTGGTGGTACAAAATAGGTAGCCGCTGGTCTTTCCTGCGACATAGAAATTCGGTTGATAGAGATATTTTTAATTATACATCAGCTTTAGCCGCTACTTCTGCGCGGAGTTGAAGAAAAACTCAATAGTCTATGTGTTCTTTCGGACAGATGTCTGTGTCAAATTTCATTCAGATCAATAAAGCTGTTGTCAAGACACCTTGTAATAAACATTCATCTAAACATTCGCATTCATATTGAGATGTATTTCCCGTGTTAAATTAACTCCAAGGGACTCTCTTGGTAGTCATTTATCTACGTTGAGTGTTGCAGCTGTAACTGGAGTATTGGGATTTATAGTATAGTGTACTTGGTGCAGACGCGGTCACGACTCGACGGGTGTGACGGACCGCGTGGTGAACCAGCTGCTGTCGCGCATGGACGGCGCGGAGGGCGGCGCGCGCGGGCCCGTGCTGGCCGCCACCTCGCGCCCCGACCTCGTGGACCCCGCGCTGCTGCGCCCCGGCCGCCTGCAGCGACACGTCTACTGCGGCCTGCCCACACAGGTACACCACGCACTAACTGAACACCGGGTTCATGCATGTTCCATCTGAAGGTTATCATAGCATGAGCATTGCGAAAACGTGATGAGCACACAAGTAAGAAAGTGATGAGATCGGATGTTGATGGCTGTAAAGGTAGAGAAAGACTAAAGCTGCGGATGAATTCTGTGACAGAGAAGTATCGAAGAGTATATGCTGTGCCGACCCCCCGCGGGGAAAAGGCAGGTTTATGATGATTATGTTATGTTCATAATGTGTGAACATATGACGCGAGCGACATCTATATTTTATATCTGTGTTCCAATAGCAAGATCGCCACGAAATCCTGTTAACCTTGGCCAAAGACGTCATCATCGACGAGGAGGTGGAGTTGGAGTCGCTGGCGGCGCGCACGGAGGACTACTCGGCGGCGGACCTCAAGTCCCTGCTGATCACGGCCCAGCTCACCAGACTGGAGAAGCATCTCGTAAGAATTCATACTTACATAAAATAACACTTAAAATTTCTATTTGGCTGAATAACGTGTTTGTTTTTTTGTACTAAGGTTAACGAGGAGGGCGGCAGTATGGAGACAGTGGTGGTGCGGCAGGAGGACGTGGAGGCGGCGCTGCAGGAGACCAAGCCCTCGCTGTCTAAGGAGCAGAGACTGTTCTACGACACCATGTGAGTGCTCACTGGTGCGCTAGCCCTGGCTTCGTACGTTTTAAGCGTTTGGTGAATAAAGGTCAAAAGCCAATGTGATTCAGTCTTATATATTCATTATTATAAAAAAAAACATTTTTTTGTTATAATATTATTGTGAGTTAATCGAATAAACTTTTTTTATTATTATAATTTAAACGTTGATCCACCATTTCTTGTAGGAATATTTCGCATTGACTGTTCTCCGTCCCCAGCTACCGCAGGTTCCGCGGCGAGCCGCTGTCGGCCGAGCAGCGCCGGGGGTCGCACTTGATGCAGAAGCAGAGAGTCACCTTAGCTTAGCAATTGACTAGTGATATCACCCCGCTCCGCCCGACTTCGCTCAACAACAAAAACTTTTTAATGTTTATACATAAGCAGTTAATGTCCTTCTTTATGTGATGTTAGAAGCCTCGCTTCATCACTTTGTATTTATGTATATAATAAATGTTAACTTGACACGGCTTAAATAGTTACCAAAGACAAATTAGTATTTTTTTTAATTATATTTTTTTGTTTTTTTTTCTTTAAGTTTTGAAATATGGTAATTAAATTAGTAGGTGATAAGGGTATTGGTAATTTATGCATTTTATTAAGTGATCGAGGTGAAAAGAGGTGACGGTGATAATTAACATTGGTGGGGGCACTGCAATGCCCACGTATTAGTACATTATGACAATATAATGATGCACTTTTGCAAGTTTTTTGTTTGTAATATTTAATTTACTGTAATTATTTATAAAAAAAAAACAATTTAATAAGTTCAAGACAGTTATTTGTATATTTTGATATTTTTATGAAGGATGTTTTGATAAATAAATTAATGATTTTTTAATATATTGTTTTATTTAACAAGTAGATATTCCGCGACTGCGTTGCATCTATGAATCTAAAGGTGATGTATCTACAAGTAACAGTTTGCTGATAATTGTAATTAATGAAGCGTGCGTTTAAGGAGAATATTTGATCCAAGTCAGCGAAGATCCGATACAAAGTTTGTCTGATCAATTAGTCGATATCTCGCGGGGTGATTACGACGCCCGCCGCCCGCCGCCCACAGCCCGCCTCCCGCCGCCGCGCCCTCACCAGCTACTGATAAAAGTAAACCCATCAATATACAAGCCTCATTAGTGTATGAGCTGTCGACTCAGATTTGATAGAAGATATATAATCGTATTCTGTTGTGTATGCGCTTGCACTGTGCGCGTGCAGGGACGGTCGGCTGCGCCCGACAATGTGATTATTACGTAATAAAGTCAGTCTGCATTAAGCGAGCGGAGTTTACATTACACCTGGCAGGCTAGACGACATTTATACAAAACGAAATTGTTGCCTACAAAGAAACAACTGTTAGGTTATTCAGAAGCGATTCACTGCCTTGGTGTCATGCACCAATCGTATATTTTGTATGGAGGACAAAGCCGTTATTTAGACGTATACGTAGTACGTGGCGGGTGCCCGGCGCTCCTCGGTAGGGACTTTATTTCGAAATTTAATTTACAGTTGGCTCCTGTTAACTAAAGATTGACCTCTGTCAATAGAACAGCTGCATCCCGATTTTATTATAATATAAGATTAAAATACTTTTTTATGACACTGTTTGATGTCGCTTACGGTGACCGCGAGGCAGGCACGACGCGAGGACGCTCGGGGGCGGGGGATGGAAGTGTTTCAATCATAAACAACAATTGCTAACTCTCATAGTAATTATATATCGCTCTTAATGATACTCTTTAGCAAAGAACGCGCTATAAAATGAATATAGAACTTTACGAAGTTTTGTGTGATCCTAAATGAGAAAGTTTTAAATGCGCTGATAAAAGTGATATTAAACGAGCGTTTAAACCCCGCTGTACATTCCGTCATAACTAAAACAAGCATAATTTCGTTGAGCGTTCAGATAATCATGTTTTATTGAAAAACTTGCGCGCGCCGCCGCGCCGCCGCGCCTCGGATTAGTTCACAACTTGTACAATAATTTAGATTGAACGATGATTCGGAACGCGACGCCATCTTATTTGCCGCGAAATTTCACGTACACAGATGCTTCTATATTTAGTTATACTAGAAACGGTCTTGGATTTATTAAATTTCATAGATTAAACCACGAAAATACATATGAAGAAACATTAAAAAAACTTGTCAATTCAAAGTTAATTCAGCCGGTTCGAGATTACTAAGCGAACTTGTTCAGACATTTTAAAACTTGTTGTTTTGTCAACATATTTAAAAATACACCGACGTGAAGATGACAACCGAAGATTCTGAAACCAAAATTATTTAATATCGACTTTGAGTTACAGAAGTATCCTCAAATAAAGTAAAAACTTTTTTCAAAACACTGGTTGCTTTAAGCACCCTTTCCAACTATAAATTCCTCTCATATTTCTCTTTACTTTTACATAGCGGGGATTACACTAAATACTGCGAATATCATTACAGTGAAGAGAGCCACATCTAGTGACATCGCGCTTTAATCTACGTAACCGCATCGTGTGAAGTTTGAGCACAGTTTAATAGCTTCAGTCGCGGTCGCAACAAGCTGTGTACTTAATGAATTAATCGAGAACGCGGCCGCGGCGCACCTCGTCTACACCACTGCCACGACACCAGTAAATCTGAACTTAATCTTTAAATGTTATTAGTAATACCGCCGCAAGATTATTTGTTGATTATTTGGGCCGGTGAGAAGCGCTGCGGTCGCGGTTGGCTGTCAGAAAATATGTAAAATACTTAGGCATATAAAATAACACGATACAGACATAGTGTGACACTGGATCTTCCTGGCCTAATCCGATAAACCATAAGCAAGAAATCGAGTTAAATTAACAACGATCTTTTGATACAATCTTGACATCGCCAGGGGGGCGCTAGTCAGCTATTATAAATTATAGATTAGGTTTCGTTATGTCAACAGGGTTAAAAAAGCTTTGCACCTACATAATTATTTTAGCGTTCTATTTATAGAATTTTATTTTTAAGGTATCTTGATAACTGAACACTGATTGGTTTTATGTCCTTCTATTTTTTTCCTACTTAAAGTTGCATAGTATATAAATTTAATTTGAATTTTTCGTTTTATCAAACAGTAGTGAGCCGTAAATGGCTCGTGTGTTTTCATTCAATTTTATTAGAGTAAAATCAGCGAGTCAAAGAAATCATTAATTTAGTAATACAGAAGAAAATGAAAGATCGCTGGCCGTCTTTCAAAAATATAAAAGATTGAAGGTGAAAATTAGGGCCCTTGTGCGCGAAGAAAGCGGTTTTTATTCCGCTTAAAGTAATTATTGTATTTTTCTGAAAGAGTTTGTTAGCGGACCATTCAGCCGGGGCGCGGACGCTTTCCTGTGCCCAGGGACGGACTCTAGCGTTTATTCATTTATTTTTTTAATTTATATTACAAAATTACTAAAGATTAAGGAGTAATTAGAACAAGAACATAACAATGTGTAACATATTTTGATTATAGATTTAAATTACTGAAAGTATTCATCAATGAACTAGTTAAAAAGTTCAATAACGAATAACAAAAATACATAACCATGCTGACCCGCACGCGATGTATGAAAGAGCGCTATAATAATCTGTACAAGATTTACCTTACAAAAAGGCTTCAATATTTATTAATCAAGGCCTTTTGTCCTAAAATAGGTAGCAATAGTTGAATTTGTGTTCACCATTTGAAAACATTACTAAATTAAATACGCTTTTTAATCGAACCAAGTTCAACTCTGGCCCGAACCAGAGTTTTCTTGTTTTCCTTGAGTTTTCTCCGCCTTTCTTCGCGTTTTCTTTCGTTTGGTGTCTTAATTAGTTCATTCAACACCCCGACACCCCGGCACCTCGACATCTCTCACACTTTCCTCTCGCCCTAAATTATCTTGTTTATTGAAAACACTTTTATTATATTCATTTCGACTTCTCCTTTCCCTCTCTACTCGTACTGAAGTCATGTTTTACGTTAAATATATTTTGTTTATAAATGACTTATTATTACTATTAAATTATGTTGGCGATATTATTTTATTGTATACTATTTTTAGTGAATTACAAAAACATTTCTGTTTGTCGACTCGTTTGTTTATAATTTTGTTTTTATTTTAACAGTTATAGTACGGTCCTCATATTGGTGTGATCAAGTTTCTTGTGAACTTTAAAGTGTATAAAATTAATTCTTAAAGTAGAGAACGTAGGAAAATTGACAAACAAAACACGAAGCCCGCTATCTCCTCGGCCGCCCAGACGTGGCCGTAAAAGAAAAAGGGGCGAAGTCTCGGAAGCGTCGCTGATAAGCCGTCGTAATGGCGGCCACGATACCGCTCCCGCCTTTTTCTCCCGCCAACACGCGCATTGTGCCACAGAATGCCAACACAAAGACACACCGACACCACAATGCGATCTGCTTTCTTACTAAAGCGATGTAATTTTTTGTAAACTATACAAAGGTTAAGAGTAAATATTTTTTAAAGCTGTATTCACATCGGCAGAAAAACAAGACTTACGACAATTCGACACGTATTTTAGTATTTTTCTATTTTCGATATAACTGTCCGTAAATTTAAAAAGAAAAATACGATAATAGATTTCAATTTAAGATTACTTCGTTTACTATAGTTTTTGTATCGACTTAAATTTATGTCATGAAGACATATTTGTAGACAACAATTGTGTTACATTTAAGCCTATGTTCTCACATCGATCTATTTATAGCCTGTGGCCCGCGCTCCAAGATATTAAAGTACTTATATAAAACAATTTATTAATAAGCGAGTGTTGTTGAAATATTAATAAACCCAGCACACGCCGCCGAGTGCGCTCGATTTGATCTTTTAATAAGATGTTAATTGACACGTATTAGAATTTTGAAGTAAATTACAAAGGAGGGCGACCTCCATCGCGCCCCCCACATTAGCGGCCGGGAGGGGCGCGCGACAAATTTTTGTTTTTCTCCCGCGCGTGAGACAGCAAGTCAGGTATGCCACGTGCTAGAGCGAGACGAAGAGTAGTCCACACATTGCTTTTGTTAAAGAGTAAAAATAATAGAGAGAACGGTCGTTTATCTCTTTTTATGGCGCGGCGGTATCTTCGCGCCGTCGTTCGCTATTATGGAAGACAATTTTGGCGCGAAAGAAAACTGCTTATTACCTCTTATTCTTGAAAGTGCGCCCGCACTCCTCGCTTTATAACGACTTTGTGAGTGGCCAAAATGCTTCTTTGTACTAAAACGATTTTTATTTTTACCTTTTTAACAATGACATCAAGCTAAATAATTTCACAATGATACTATGTGTTGTCCATGTTAAGTTTTGATGAATTCATGGTTTTTTATTTTCAATAGACCAACTGTTATAGACCTCAATTACTATATCTATTTTTTTTACTTAAGTGTCTACATCCACCATTTAGTGCATAGGTAATTGTTAAGTCATAGTCATCCATACCCCGTATTATTGTCATAAATAGATAAATGGAAATGTAAATAAAATTAAAGTTTCATCACTAAATCATTTTTGAAAAGTATCAAGAAGTGCCAGGCGCTGCGCTTAGATAAGGCGTGTATTGTGCCTCTTTTCTTCGCAGCTTCTCTATCTGAGAATTAGATCGCCGCCAGCAAATGGATTAAGAAGTTAAGTATTTATTTATCGTTCGTTTAATCTGAGATCGTCGCGGTTAGACAAACAGACAGAAGGAAAATTATACGCTTTGTTAGGGACGGCCGTTAGGGTGGCGACACACGCGACTAAATTCTTTCATTAATTTTTGAAACAAAGATCATGTGATTTTTAGTAGAGTACGTTTCTTCAATAACTTTACTCATATATGTATGTTTCTAGCAATTTCCTATATGAAAATTTGGCATATTTACATTTACTTTTCTTAACGTGTATTTGACGATAACAACTTGTGAGCTACACAGAGTATGCAATGTTGCTTTGCTCTATAAAAGCTGACTTATTAATAAAATAAGCAAACGAAATAAATATGAATCGACAATGGTTATAGTACTCTATCTATTTAAAAAACATCATACAAAGTCATCCAAAGCATAGTACCGCTGGCTGGTTGCCAAACGGGAATCCGTTCGTAGTGAGAAATCATCTCAGACATCGGCCTTAATTTTCTTTCATCTCACGGCCTGTTGACTCTGCCGAGTACCATTAGTAATAAGATGTTTGCGGACAATTTGCTCGATAATCAAATTTTTAATTCCATTAACGACAATTTGTTTGTTGTGTGCTACGACACAAATTGATGTCTAGTGGTGACTTCGTTCTTGCGTTATTTAAAACCTTATTGCTATATATACATTAGTATGAAATGTTCAAACAACACTACTATGTCTAATGCACAAATAATAAACATTGAAAACTACTAAATGTGTTTAACATGATTTAATAAATACGTTTTGGATTCCCGAAATTGGTAAGTAAGTGATGATTGCTTACTCCATTGGTACAGCGACACAAAGAGGGTCCTCGTCATCCGACGCGAGAGATCAGCAATGTCAGCTGTCTGGCAGCGACTCCTAAATATAAAAAAAGTAGACGAGACATTTAGTAGTCTTTGGTTAACTTTAAAAATGTAACTTTTATTAAATGTACAGAATCGATCTCCCGAGGTCGATAGTAAAGGGATTGAAAGTGAATAAGAAATTCAATCAGAATGAATTTCATAAGAAAACCTCATTTAGATTTTTATGTGAGAAGTAACGAGGCGTCGCCATCGATCTGACACACGCCGTCGGGGAATCATTGCTCTCCGCGCGCACGCAACTCATTCACAATGTTTTATAATAATGATGGTAGTGCATCGGGCATCACATCGTAAATCCTCTCACGAATTCAACGAATTTTAATATTCAAGCTGAACTAGTCACCGCCCGTGACTCCGTCCGCGTCTGATTTGATATGATTAAAAGTCTTCGCGACATACCGAGTCTTCATCCATCTTTAATCCTAATTTGTTCTTGAACTGACCAGTCTCCACCAGTAAATCTCTATAAAAATCATCAGTATCAGTAAAAAAAATCTATCGAAACTTTCGCATCTCTGCTTAACAATATTAATATAAATATTATTTGTTATTGCAAAGTGTTTTTAAAAAAAACCTTTTCTTTAGTCAGTCACTTGTATCGAGATTCAATTCTTTGAAAGTTTTAGTGTTTAATAATAGTTTTGTTTAATATTGTATAGGTAAGGTAAGCAATTCGAATTATCGTAGAGAATCGAGCACACGGTGAGCAAATTCTAAAATAAAATTAGGCGTCTGAATGAGCGTAGCGCCAGGCAAACCCCGGCGGACGGTCCACAATTTAGCTAAACCAAACGCCCAGTCTCAGCCTTGAAGCGAAATTAAATGACGCTGTAGTTGCAAAGAAAATGCAATCACCGTCCGCTACATCCTCCATGCAAATCTCTATTTCCGTCTCACTGTGCCCCGCTATTCCTTGCGCTAATAAAACGTGCACCAAACGGAGATGCTGTTTCGCCCGCTGATGAACGCCAAATGACGTTATGACAGCGCACGCTGCCATTTAACGCCTATTTGGTTCCAATTTCAAATCTCGCGCGCTCCCCCACAATTCCGGCCAGTACGAAAGGGGCATAGATAATGGCGTTTTGTTTTTAGGCGCGAATGACTTTCGATAAAAATAATAATATTGTTTGTTTTGATTTTAATCGATAGAAAAAAAAAATACTTTTTCTTTTAAAAAGTAACGAAACATAGGAAACTTATTTTGAATTATTATTTTTTTTTAATACCTACCATGCCTGAACCTGACCTTATTTTCGAGTGGTATTAGAATTTATTTTAAAATGAAAATATTTTCTTTTAAACATTTCATGCTATCGCTGATATATTTAAAAACGTTTTAAATGTTATTCCAGCGTGGTTCCAGAATTAAAAATTACATGACTGAAAATGCAAGAAGTCATCGAGACGGCATTGAAAACAGTAACATATTGCAATTGAACAAAATACAGAACTTTGACGTTTTCATAAAGTGTTATATAAATTCGATTTGCATAGATCGCTGGCCTTTGAATAAAGGACGAATAAAAATCCGTCCAGGAGCGGCCAGAAAAAGAAAAGAAATCTAAATCAATATGGCTGAAACAGACGGTCGCAGCTTCACTTCATAGACTTTTGTAGAGGAATTTGGAATAAATTTGTAACTTTTTCCTTCTGACTTTTTTTTATCTTAAACATATTTCACATCTGATATGGTAAAAGTACTTATAATTTAAATAACAGATTAAAAGCTTGTGTGTCTTTGTCTAGTGAAAAGGTTTATTTTTGGAATGCATTGTCTATGCCTCGATGTGTTCTTTATTTGAAAGCGCAGCGATCGCTCGCGTGTCGCACACGAGTATCCGTCCCGCCATTTGCCGCGCGCGCGACCGGAAACCAGAGGATATTCAGTTTCGCGCGCCTTTCTGCCCGCCTGACACTTCTCAATATTTTACTTTTATTTACTGCCATTATTTATTTAAAGCGCAACCTATTCTTCCAGATATCTGAAAAGAGTTACAATGCGTCTATAGACAAAGTTGATTACTCAGTATGATTCTTTATTCTTAAGTTTTTTTTTAATCAAAAATCCAAATTGAAGCTATTATAAAACTAAAATGTGTTGTATTAAAACGCAGCAACATTGTGTGAAAGGGCTACATTGAATGCAGTAAATCTTCAAAAGGCAAGTGAAGTCTGTACACGAGGCTTGATACGTTTTTATTCAGATTTAGCCTCCTTTCGCGTTCAGGAAGGCGTGCTGGTCACTTTGTGAAACTTCACCGAGCGTGGTGGCATGGACGCACAACTAGAAGTGCCTAAATACTTTAAATTTGTTTTAAAAACTCTTCTATATGTTAAAAGAAATCATTGTTTGATTGTTAAGTAACATTTAAATAATTTTGATATTTCTTGTTAACATAACCTTATTACATTCCGGCTGATGTTAGAATAACATGTGCCCTGTTGCAAAAAAAAAGCGCGAGTTTCTTCACCGAATATCATTATTAGCATATTTACTAAGCCATCGACTCGACGGATTGTTAACAAGATTGTGAACTAATAAGTAAACTATGCTATAATATTCACATCTAGTGTTGTACGTCATTGCTTGTGCCGTGCTCGGCACACAGCGGCAGCGCGGACGTCAGACTTTTATACATTCATCGGATTAAGCTCTCGTATATGCTTAAAAGCTCTTTGTGGCGGTTTTGTTGTCAGTTAATCGAGGAGCTTAGCGCGGCCGTGTAGAAAGCCTAAGAATGCTCAAAGCGAAAGCTCCACCCGCTTCTTTGTGCTTGCCCGCCAGCTATTGATATGGTATTACAAAGTTGTGGATGATTTATCAAGTATTTTTTTTTGCATAAAATATTATAGTAGAACAGTTTGCATCACTTTTGGCCTAGTGCATAGACAATGGCGTTTAGTACATAGCTACTAAAGTGGTAAGTCGGGACAAAAAACAATAGAGAAGCCAAAATTGTTGTTGTGTAGAATTAAGATCAGATATAGATCCAAAAACAAATGAATACGTATTTAAAAATATTATGCGCGTATTTGTAAGCGGCCTGGTTTAATGAAAAACATAACAACACTGGCCGTAATGAGATGTTTTAAGAAAAAACAAAACACAAACAAGTCGCTAATTAAGCCAACAATGCGGCGCCGACCGCGACCGCGACCGCGGCGGCGGCGGCAGCGGCGGCGGCGAGCGGAGACGACACAAAACATCTCGAAGGCAACTCAATTACACGCCCACAATTCATAATAAAAGAGCCTCTATCGAATTACCGCGCGATTCGCACCCCGCCATTATGCGAAGAATTGTCACAAACGAAGCATTGTCAACGACACTAGCTGCCATTGTCTGCTGTTATCGCCCCGCCTCGCTTTTTGCCGGCACTCTTCCGTTTCACAGTGATGTACAACGCAGACGCCGCGTTAGACACGAAACACACGACGGAATAGTTGCAGTCGTTTTGCTGCGGCTTCGCTCCTGACGGACCATAGAGCCACCGCAACCACAAGCAACCATTGTTTTATGCCTAATTCTATTGACTCTCTCTCCGTCACATTGATATTGTCGTACTGCTTATATAGTAGTTACAGATTTTGATAGATATGGTAACTAAAGTATAAACTGTATTACCAAGTAATACAAGATTTGTTGCTGTATCTCTGCTTTGTTAGGTAAAAGGAAGTTAAAAGTTAAACAAACCGATAGAAGAAGTACAGACGACTTCACGTTTGTCTCTCAGAAGGCGTGTAGTATTAGGTATTAAGTACAATTAGTTTATCCATATTTAAATACTACTTTCCATTGATCATTGAGCATCGACCTCGCGCCCTTACAAAACCTTATCGCGATATTTGTTCAGTTTTTATTTTGACTGCGATACACCTATACTAACGTAACTGTGCAGTTGCAATATTTAAAATTAGTTTAACCACAAGGCAATAAGGTTGGAAATCGCTTGATTCGTTGTTTAGTATGAGAAAATGTAACGTCGTCCTGTACGGCCAGAGTCGGAGCGGAAATAAGCTTCTTTGTGACACTATCGTATCGGATCGTCAACCGCTTCCTTTCTAAAGATTATTGTGGACGTAAGAGCAAATAAAACTTATCGCCACGGCCTCCTTCACGGCTTTTTGTATTTGTTGTATTGTGTCCCGAGCGAAGCATTTGTAAAGTTTTAAAACAATATTTTCATCCTTTTACATATTACATGAACAACATTTGATGTCTTTTTTATTCAGAAATCAGTTGTTGACATGGTAATGAAGGAAACTGATTTAGACTTATGGAATGACGTGCTAAGAAGTGAAGATAATTTGTGCAGTGGAAGAATTGACAGTTAAATACATTACTATAGATAGAGAGGCTTCACTACTGCGTCAAATAATTAGAACAGACCAACAATAGTTGGATGCAACTGTTGTAATAACACCGTCTTATTCGCTGCCTGTCTCACTTCCCAGGAGTAGATAGCATTATTGTATTGTTTGTAAAACAATTTGTAACTTTAATGTTGTGATTTTTTTTTTACGGAACAAAACGTAAAAATCAAACATTGTTCGCGCTGAATATTGAGCAATGTAAAAAGGCGGGCGCCGGGTGTCATGGCGGGCCGGGGGCGACGCCGTAATGGCAATTTTTCGTATACAGAGGCGTGAATGCAGTGAATGCGAGATGTCGCGTAAACGGTCCGCGGCGTGCAAATTTGACGCCTTTGTGGCGCGCGCGTGACGCGCATACGACACCGCTCATTGTCATACCAGTGACGCCCGCACTGTTACTGCTCGACACTCGTCACTGTTGCCAGCACTTCAGCTTGATGCTATCAACACTTCTTGCCTGTTTTAACTAGGAAAGGATAGCCATTGTATGCTTGAGGTTTGTTTAAATGTATTTCACAAAACATCGTTTCTAGGTAGAAAAAAAACTCATTTTTCCACTTAGAATCTCAGTTCACTAAATTCTTAGCATGAATACAGAAGGATCAGTAGAAGTAGTCGACCTCCTACGATTCTCTTTGATTACATTCCGAGTAAAAGAGATTGGGATCTCAATATGAAAGGATCTTTAGCTTAGCTTTAGTTTAATACTGGACCAAAAGGCGTTGCAGATACTAGAAAAAAAAGCTATTGATAGCAACAGATGTCTATCACGACACGTAATGCGTGGCAAGGTTCAATCACAGTGATTTCAGAGTCCAGGCGGGCGTTTGTTTGTAAGTGAATGAAACGCCCGCGCCCCCTACCCCTTTCATATTCTCGCCTTCTAACAATCTAATACTTATTCATTCTTTTCATTATTGATTAGATTTTTGACGTTTTTTGGATACTACTCTAACAACAAAAACATATTAGACGTTTTTTTTAAACTACTTACAAAGTGAGTATTTGATTCGAACACGAGAGATCGTCAACGTCGTCTGTCCAGCGCAGTCACCTACCAGTGACTTACAGTACCAATCCGAAAATAAGACCAAGTTTTTTTTTTTAAACTAATTTCTCAAATTTCACCACAATTGATGACGTTGGAATATGCGGGCGACTGTAACCTGTACGTACAATGAAATGATACTGCATCGTGAACTGTAGGGTACAATTGGCCAAGAGATGTTCTGTTCGTCGGCAGAGCTTTAGGGTAAGTGTCGCAAATTGCTACCATCGACCACTAAACGACGGTCATTGTGCCGCGTATGTCTTCATTTACATCGAATGCTACTTTTGGTACTGATTGGTACTGAAGAAGAGACCGCGATGGGCTCGAAACTAGTCGGTACCGACACCGATTTACACGTGAGTTAAGCCGTTTTATAAGTAGTACAGAAATATGTAATCTAAAACTTGTCGTAAGATTGGGTTTCTTGCTACAAAAGAAATTTTCAGATGTGTGTTATTGATGCCGAGATCCTGCGTGAGACAGTTCATGCCTTATATAATAGTGTACATTATTTTATAACATAGAAGATTTTTGTTAATTTATTAATATTTCTTGTAACCATGCCCAGTAAGTTTGAAAGAGCTTGTGTTAGGATATGGTTCACAATTATAACCGAATAGTGGGATTCGAACCCACCACCGTCTCTACCCATAGTAACCTTTAAGCTACTGGGACTTCAAAATATGTAGATATAGATAGAATTAAATTTTATGAAAACTAAATTTAATAAAAATTCCATTCGTTTCTCTGTTTTTATTTTAGTCGAGGACGTTTGTGTACATTTTTCATTACGGGATGTAAATTGTCAGTAACGAATGGGGATTTCATTTAATCACTTTGCAGCGTAAATTTCAATCTGGCCGTCTGTGACCGCGAGCGAGTTGCAATTATGACGGGCGGCTGTAACCGGATTTGGCGGACGGGCTTTTTTAGTTCACAAACGCTCACCTCAGTTTTATATGATCTGATGCCACAGACGTCCTGTCTTGACTATGAATATTGAACTTTAGTTGGTATAAACTGATAAATAATACTATAAAATCAATATTTTTCTTACACGTGTCTTACGTCAAACATTAAAAAACTTCCAGCTAAGTATGGACGATTTATTTAAAAAAGTTTATTCTTTTATTAGTATATTTTAAATTATTTACTAATGTTTCTTGTAATCTTGAAAAAAAACTAGTGTTAGGATATGGTTCACGTCAATAGTCCAATGGTGGGAATCCAACATACGACCGACAGATCGGTAGTGCATACCCTTAGTTATTAGGTTCTGGGCGCTTCATTATATCATATCGAACTACTAAATATTGTATCTTGTCACAAAAGTTATGACAATCTTTCCTTGAAGCATTATTTTTTTGATTTCAACGTCTTCAATAATAAAAAGTGATGTCCTATCGACAGATAAGGAAGGCAGATAGTGACAGAAGCGTCGCTAAATTTGCGGAATGTCTCACTGTAATACGATCGCTCACCGCCTCAGCAATTACTTGCTAAAGGGTGTTTATTTATGGGGTGAGACTAGTATGTCCATCATTTGTATATTAAAAGTTGAAATGAGAAATCTATGAATTTATTTTGTAAAATTTTAGTGTTCTTTGATGCTTGGGCTCTGCCGCCGACATGGGAACCCGTCTTAATAAAGGCAACGGGATACAAGAACGACTGTACTGAAGACGATATAGTCGACATAGTCAGTACGTTTTGTGCCTCCGGAAACCTGAATTACCACACCAGCAACGCTTCAACATCGAACTCGTCGTCACCAGCGCCCCACGCCCCCTCGCGGCGCGCAGTGTGCGACGGGCCGCGAACGCGCTATAGTACCGATTCTACTCACCCTGAAAATGAGCCCCCGATGGGTTGAAACTAGTCGGTACCGACACCGATTTAAACGTGAGTTAAGCCGTTTTATAAGTAGTATAGTTCTTGTCGTATGTGATCCATTTTTCATCACCAGTTATCAGCTTCTTCAAAAATGGTTCCGTTTCATTACGTCGTAATAAAGGATCACAAACGAGTCCGCGGTTCACTAGTTGTCTTTAAGTGAGCTCGTGACGTACCCAAATATCGACCTATTTTGTGTATCCAGTTTTTTTTAAATGCGCCAAAACTGTTTTCGGGTCAATTCCCAATCCTTTAGCTACTGAGATGCCGATCATTCTCCACTTTTTCAATCATGGCATCCATTTTATCCGCAATAGACCAGAGCGAGGTTCATCTCTGACATCGAAATTTCCAGATTGAAAACGCTTAAACCAAATTAGTGCTACTCTCACAGACACCGCACTAGGTCCATAAACATCGCTAATTTTTTCCGCGGCTTGCGTTGCATTTTTACATTTTACGAAAAACCAATGACAATCCCACATTTTCCTAATTTGAATTTGGAATTATGTTCTTTACAATGTAAACTTTAAATGATACCAAAACCAGCCAGGTCCAAAGAGACTGGACCAGGAGCCCGCGCACCGCACGCTGCGGAAACACTTTTTCGCCAACCTATTAAGTAAAAGCTGTTATGTATTTTAGATTTGTTTTTCTCCAAAAGCCGAATACAAGGCACTAAAATGAATTGCGTAATGCTCAGTTTACATCCCTAGCGACCATTTTATTGTTTAATATTGCGTTCGACTATTGTCGCAACATTTTTTCAGATGTATTCCAGCGCTGGACTCATCGTTGGACTGGAATACTTTAAACTGGGTCTAAAAGAAGGTTTAGTCAAATTTCCACGACAATTTTTTTAAAGGAATGTTTTTTATTCGGCACTGCAGCAGCTGAATACAAAACGCTCGCTGCGGATAGAATCGCCAGACACTTTTGTCGGGCCGCGGGCCGCGGGCCGCGGGCGTCGAGCGTCGGGCACCAATTCGTATTCATCTGCCACAACGCGCCGGTGGACCGAGCTCAACGGCTCGATGGTGCTTTCTGAGAACAGCTGCGCGGCTGTTCGCGGCGACGAATGGCATGAATGAAAAAGAATGTCAGAATGGCTAAGATCACGTCCCACAAGAGTATGATAAAAAGTTTAACTCTATTAAGCCACATGCACAAGTACAGAGTACATCAACGTGCGCGCGCGCTGCTTGCAGTCCGATGAACTAGGTGTCCGCGGCGCGGAGGTTGTTGCCCGGGCCAAGCGAGTTTCCAATAAAGATGAGCGCGGCGCAACGCTGCTCTCGTTGGGTCATATCAGTTTCTAAGCGCGTTTTACTTGTCAAATGTGTGATGACGTGTATATTATGGCATTTTGTGAAAAAAAAAGAATTATCCCAGTGACCTTATTTCGGTTGTTCCTAATATGTATGCAAATAAACTTGGTAATAAGAACTCTTCCCGAAAGATGACATTTCCTGTAGCCACAACGATAACAAATGTAAGAAGTACGTAACCGACAGCTTAAAATTCATCATTACATCTTGCGTATGTACCTTCGAGCGCGTCGTGCGTGTCGTGTGCGGCGTGCGCGGCGCTGTTGGCGGGAGACGTCATGTCGACGTCGCCGTCGCGCGTCTCGTCCGTCTGCGCCACTCCTGCAACCCAAGCCCGCAGTCCATTGTACTGCAATTCTCGTTGAGGCGTCAACAATTTTTTAAACGTGACCAATATTGTAGCTTCAAACGTTGTGTGTATTATGTGTTTATGGCGAAGGTGTTACCGTTGGCGTGCGGCGTGGGCTGCCCGTTAGCGCGAGCGGCGAGCACGCTGTGGGCGGTGTGCGCGATGACGGAGGTGGCGACGCCGTTGGCCCCGCCCTCGGGCGCGCACTCCGCCGCCCGCTCGCCTATCACCTGCAGCCCGAAACACGTTCTAATGTTACAACTATTATTCATTACGTTTAATAAAGTACGCCGCGACATAGGCAATGTTTAATGTCAGACGTGCTAGTAATAAGAAAGGTCGGCAGAGACGTAGAGCGTGTGCTGCATAGTTTACAGTACCTCGGAGTCGGTGCCGTTGACCATCTCAATAAACTGGCGTATCTTGAGCAGGAATAGCAGGTCGGGGTCGCGCTCGAGCAGGTCGGGATAGGCGCGCCGCGTCACCTCGATGGCCTCGCCGATGCGGCCCGAGAGCACCAGCTTCGATATCCCTGCCCACCACAACAACTACACACATAAGACGCTACTCTCGCGACATCTCTCCCCACCGCTATGCTACAACTTGCCTCAATTCAATTTCAATTAATACTTTAACGTTACCGCCGTGTAAATTAGGCTCACAGCCGTTAAGTTTGTTAAGCGAGCATAGGAAGTAAAAATGAAAAATAAACCAGTCATCTTTAACAAAGTAATTCTGGGAATGGTCGCTCACTCTGTCTATTCTTGATCGAGGCGATATCTTCGTCGATGGGCTGACCGGTGGCGCGCGAGAAGGCCAGCGCCGTGCTGCAGTAGCCCTGATGCACCAGGTACGACGACACCATCCTGCAAGCAAGGCGCACCGCTCAGTACCGCTGCACCGCAACCATCGCTGCCGCTGGCACGTGTCTCCTGGCGAGGCGCACCTGTGCAGCACCTGCTGCCACTGGCCCTGCGCGTCGGGCAGCGGGAACTCGTCGATGGCGAGGCGGGTACGCGCGCGCAGCTCGCGCAACATGTCTTCCACGTCAAACACGAACGGAGCCTGCCCGAAGTTGGCGTCCACGACCTCACCCGGCGTCTGCAGCCCCACCGTGGGATACAGGTTCGGCTGCGGACACGACCGCATGATATGTCATGCAGGAGTATGTTACGTATCGGCTTCGCAGACATGCTGCTATCATCACAAGGCCCTAGAAAGAATGGCTAAGGGGCGACATTATGTGTTACAAACATTTAATATTGTCTCGACGCAAACACAGGTTAGAGGATGCAGCGTG
This sequence comes from Papilio gigon, assembly GCA_027563995.1. Taxonomy (NCBI): domain Eukaryota; kingdom Metazoa; phylum Arthropoda; class Insecta; order Lepidoptera; family Papilionidae; genus Papilio; species Papilio gigon. Next base: position 9,096,328 of record JAODUI010000001.1, on the reverse strand, counting down.
TGGGCTAGCGGCACGAGCGCGTTGGTAACTCACGGGTAGTCCCCGGAAAGCGATGCCGAGGTGGTGTCCGTTCTTAGTGTAGAAGCAGGTGTTGTCGACGAGGTTGACTCCGCAGCCAATGACGTCGCCCGTGGTGAAGGTGGGCCCGTAAGGCTGGCCCGTGCCCGAAGAGCAGAATGAATGCCCGTCGTCCCCGTGGTAGCCGTACGAGTGCTTGTCCCATCCTAAAGCACCACGTATACAAACATCGCACCGTTACATGCGCACTACGTACCTACACCGACCTGAACACTGCACAAATCTGATGTAATAAAGCTACATTGATAAAGTAACACGTTGCACGGAGGTACTTATTACAAAGACAGGGAGGAGAGCAATAGCAGCTACTTACCGGGCAGGCGGTTCATGTTGACGCCGTGCGCGGAGAGGCCGATGCCCATGTAGCCATCGCGGCCCTTGGACACGATGCGCACCTCGAAATAGTAGAGGCCGCAAGCCGCGGGGATGGGATGCGTGGCGCGCACGCTCGCCGCGTCCTTGTGCGTCTTGCCGTGACCTGCAACACGACGCCGATGCCAATGCCAATGCCGAGCAACTCTCCTCTTCAGAACACGCACACGACCTCGCTCACCTCATCTCACCGTCCACTGCGACTCTCGCAACGAAAGCGCAAGACTCCCAGGCTATTTTATGCTGTTGATTATGGAATAACTTATACTGGAAAGCTATTTATTTATTTATTCTTATGGTAGACTCACAGCTATAAATACAATAATATAAATTTTACAAGAAATTCTGCAAAGCCAATTAAAAGTCTACGCCTATAGCGCTTGATTAAAATAATAATTTAACACACAGTCGCAAGTAACAAGAGCACATAACAACATAGGATTATGCAAAAAATTATCGGCTTAAACACGTCCTAGCCGAGGACACACTAGATATGAAGGTTTCATCCTCGTGCTGGTTGTACAGTGAGTTCAAACTGTTACTCGCGCGCACCGCCCACGTATTTTGCCTGTGTTACACTCATTAGAGCGCCTCTCTAGGTTGTTGGCGTTATGAACCACGCTCTCGAGAGCGATTTGGCCATCAGATACATACATGTCAAACTCATGTCCCTTGAAATGGAATCAACAGATTGCAAAAGTCAACAGAACAGAGCAGAGCCATAACAAATGAGCATAAGCGATATTCCCGGTTCCGGGGCGCGACGCTAGGCGACGTGCACGCGGCGCGGATGCGCAGCGGACGGAATTAGCGGCGAGTGCGTTGTCCGTGCCGCCTGCCGTCGCTATTGATACGCGAACAAACCCCTAACGTATACTTTTATTAAGACAAATCATATAAATCCCATTAGCGCGGTCAACTCAAAAGTTAACTGCTAAATTAACATGTCATTTTTTATGTACAGGTGCGCGGGGTGATTTATGTTGCTCGCCGTTTTTTTCTTTTTTGGGTTGAGTAGTCACGTTGATCAACATTTCAAGACGTTAGGGTTTACACTGAACTGGCGACATTTCGCGACGCCGGGCGCGACAAACGTCGCCTACGCCAGAGGTAACCTAGCAGTGGTGACACGGACGAGCTCTACGTTTTTTTACACAAGGAGCAAACTGGGTGGGAATACCGAATGACGAACGACGCCCATAGGCATTCGCAACATTAAACGAGTAGATACGATGCCGGCTGTTGAGAAAGCAGTAAGTAGTAAGCTCGCTTCTTGAAGGACAGCAAGTGGTACTGGTTTGGGAATAACGCCGAGGGCAGACCAATTCACAACTTGGCTGTGCGCGGCGAAACATGTGTTATCGGGCCGTAGGACTAATGCGATGGCCTTTATCACTACGCCAACGCCAGCCTAACTCGAGATTAGCCTAATCCTCGGAGAGTGGCTTAACCTGTCGGCAAGATGCGGGTGCGATCTCGGCCGACTTGCACTGTGCTGCGAACGCAGCCGGGCCGCCGGGAAGCCACACACGCGCCGCGTCTCGAGCGTCCCCTGCGGACAACGACGGCAACGAGCTACCTTACCTCTACAGTTGCTACTTGACGCGCGAAGGTTAATGCACCACAAGTTGAGAGAGACAGGGAGTTAAAGCGTAAGTGAACATCGCAACGCTCACAATTATTACTGAAATCGTCAAATTTTAACACAGAATTAAATCAAAACTGTAGTTCGCCGACAAACAGAGCTATTTAATAGACAATGGAACGAGGGCATGACCAGCGACGTAAAGACACCGCAACCGAATGTGTCGCATTACAATCAGCCACTACAATTATGTACATCGTAATGTGTTGGCAGTACCGCCTTTGTAACGAAATTTGTGTTAGGCGAGACGGTGTCGCGGCGGAACCCTGTTTGTCGGCGGCGGGCGGCGAGCGGCGGACGGCGGGCTGCCGCAGTGCTGCTCGCTGCTGCGGACTAGCATCTAGCAACTAGGAAGTAGCAAGGTGCACACGTACGGTACATCCAGAGGCGTAAGTGGAGGTAGGGCAGGTGGGGACGGCGGCCCGGGCCCGGCGAGCCACCTTACAACAAATAGAGAAACAGCCATGTTTATTAAAAAGTTCCACTGCTGGCCCACGCACCACACGCACCACCCGCCAACTGCGCCGTGGAGCCAGACGATACTCTATTCATATTTACATCTACATCTTAAAGCTCATGAATATTCTACTCCGTAGGATACTTTCAATTTCATGCATCATTTTAATTTTAAAATGAAGCTAACTTCAAAGTACCTAGAGCTTTTTTAAAGCTTTTGACCATAAACGAGCCTGTCGGATACTTAGTTTTTGGAGGAGGGTTGTATGAGTGTCTCGGCGACGGCGTTATTTATATTTACGAAATTCAAATAAGCAGCAGACCAATGAGAAGACGCCTGAAACTAGGAATGACAGATCGATTAACACGAGAGGGATTTGTCGAGCTGCGCAGGAAGTCAGGTACGCGATAGAGGACGACGACGTAGAGTCAAATTAAAACGTGGAGCTTACAGCCGATCTCTGCGCCATCATCTTTAGAGTGCTCTAAGCAGACTCGACTAGAAGCTAGGAGCCACTCAGTTCACTTCTCTACGTATACTTAAATGAAAATGGATTTAAGTAGTCAAGTAGTCAAGTAGTGTGTAACTCAATGGGTGCGGAGTGAATCTTCTAAATTGTTGTTAATATTAAAATGTTTCCACTAATCTGTCACGAATGGGCTGATGAACTTAAATATATGAAACCGGCTGAAAAATTCTTTAATGGTGCTTGTTTGCTAATTACTGTAATGGCTTCTATGTTGTAAATAACCGTCATATGTCACGTGGCACTGCAGCTGCGGTTGGTCCATCGCAGCCGCAACTTGCTGTCTCAGTGCTTTGTGTAGAGCACAAATTAACATCAAAGGTGTTTAAGGCACCCACAAGACAAATATTACTAACTCGTAATTGTAAAAGCAAATCTTATTGAATTGTATTAACGTATGAATTAGGTACAGCCGAAGTCGGTAAGGGGGCTAGAGGCAAACGAGCTTGACCTAGTTCTGGGTTGCATCACTTAGATCCAAGCGAGGCCCTTTCACGCCGAATCTTTTTATGGACTAGACCCCTTTGGGGGGTCCCGAACGCGAAGGTGGAAGGGCTCAGATACTCTGTGCCAGAACAGCGTCAATAGCTCACTTTCTATTCATATTAATAGTTACCAAATTATACGCATACATCGACATTTATCATATATTAAAAATTGCCAGCAACGGAAACGTCGGCAAGAAGGCAAGGCAAGATTGGCAAATATTCGGACTTGACTTGTACGTATCGTACTGGACTCGGTGCCATTGCACCTTGACGCCTTCAACCTTAACAGCGTGATGTCCAAAACAATTCCATAGTTCCGAGGAGGGTCAGCGAATTGATGTATCGAGTCTAGCGCGCAATATTGACTTAGCACATCTTTGTAGACGTGTGGAAACGCAACTTGGAGCAGTACAAAGACGCGGTGGCCCACTAGAAGCCACCACGAGCGACGAATGAACTAAGCGACAAGCACAATCAATTCAAACATTGCAGTAAACAGCGAGCAGGAGAGTAGACAGGCGAGGGAATTAGAGGGCGAGTCGGGCGGCGGCGCGGTCAACAACCGGCGCGGCCCGCTCGATACCGCCGGCGGCACCGATCGCGCGACTGGCCGCTCGCGTGTCGGCAGCCTTCGCTCTTGCTCAATTGCACGTCCCACACACACAATTCGCCGCTGTATTTCGATACGCCTATAAAGCCCGTCTTATAAAGCGATCAGCCGGCCGACTACACGCGCCTACACAGGACTGTTATTTCTATGGAATGAGTTCGCGCGTCGACTTTTTTTTGAGTTATGGTTGAGTTAAGATTTTCTTTATTTCTAACATCTACTACCATTGTATTGATTATCACAATATGTTCATCAAATACAGGAATTCTTTGTGCATTTACAGTGACATATGCAGTCCTGCTGGCTTCCGGCACAGTGTGGACGGTAGGTAGTCAGAATGTTCTCACAGGGCATTGTTCTCTTTATTACTCAGGGGTCAAACACAACAAATGACATTGCAACATCATTTATAAATATTGTAGTTTATCTAAAGCAAGTGTGCATTTACGACATGACAATAATCTCATTGCTATTGCTGCACAAAGGACTGCCTCCGATTGCAGGCAAAACAGAGCTAGCCACAACCAAGCCTAATTATTGTAAAAAGACTTTTATACTTTTGTTGATTACCACTTTATTAACTAAATGTATTTAATATGATGTAACATGTAAAGCTATGTTACTTTCATAAACAATAGAAGTGATTGGAAACAGTTTTGACAGGCCTGCAGATATTCCAACATACAAAAAAATTATACATTTTTACTTTCTCCGCCTACAAATTTTCCAAAAATTCTAAGAAGCCCGTGTTGGCATGTCACTAACTTGTATGGTAGTTGTACAATAATTTCTATGAATTCTTCTAATTAATGATGGTATAATAAAGTATGAATGGGAGAGATGAAGCACAGCTGTGTCAGCTAGCATGCCAGTTGTAAAGTTGCAGAAGCCCTGGCCCCTGCCACCGCTGCTGCATCATGGCCGCGCCACTTGCAATGATGGGCCACTAATATTACATTCATATGCAAAATGACAACATTATACCACTTTATAAGAATTTGACACAGATGATGTTACAAAAAACTATTTTTGTACAAACCCTTTGACTTGAGAGGTTTGCCCTTTGACTTTAGTACCTTAATAAAGTCCAAACTTGAATGTATTATGTTTCCATGTTGAAAAATGGATGACATTTATTTATAATGTCATTTACGGACAGGTTTATTACATGTTATAAGTATTTTTAAATCTGACGACTTTTGCAATAAAATACATAATGATATGTATAAAATTTAAGACACAAAATCTTGAGAACCAGCAGTTTCTTTGTAAGCCTTCATCTTGCTATACACCTTTGATCTAGGACACAAGTAGTGTTACACATAAACATCTTCGCCGCTGCAACACCAGCCTACATGACCTGGGAGTGCAGTGAAACATTCATTGAAGTCAGAAGTCAGAATGAACCTAGCCATGGAACTATCTAGGAAGAAAATTAACTAAAAGCAATGCCTAGAATAAATCAATATTGTACTTTATTGTCTGAAATTTCGGAAGCTTAGTAACTGAAGTCATTAAATAGTTTAAGTAAGAAGAGCCTCAGACAGTATTATACTAATAAAATGCATAGTTTCCTGCTCAGTACACGAAGTGCAGTCAACTGAGTATTGAAAACGGCACCAGCAGACAGAACCGCAATATACCGAAAACGTCCTTCGTCTGCCATGTCGACAATGGACTAACTTTGCTCAATTTTGACTTAATTAACTTAACTGTCCATAATAATACGCAATGTTAATACGAAATCATTCTAAATCATTCTGCATGGTCATCGTGTATTTTCCGCGTGTTGTTATAAAATATACAATCAGCTGATTTCTTTGTTCGACGAATGCCACTAGTTTGCCCGACTCTAGGCTCAAATGCTGACACGTCGATTTTTCCAAAATAAGTAAACAATCATTTAATCTATTCCTACACACAATGATGACACTTTAGACTGTGTCACGATAAGCAGTTTCGTCAATAAATCCCATAAACAAATCATGAAAGTTCCTACCTTTGTAATGCACTCGGAGATTATTTTGCGACAGCCCGATGTAGCTGAATTTATCTTTTGTGCTCCAGGATCTAGGTAAAGGTGTCTCATCTTCGTTTACGTTTGGATAAAGTAATTTTAAACGATCTTCTGTATCGTTTTGCACTAGATTTTGGGAATCCATCGTCCCCCGTCCACTACCTATCGCAGCCATTTCTAATTTCCGTAATTCATGTCTGTCAATGACGTCACATCAAGGACATTGTAGATTAAACAGAACTGAGCTTCTTAAAAAGTGAAATAGTAAAATACACCTTATTGTAAATAAGGAAAATTGCATTTAAAATGATGCCAAACGGTAAGGAAAATGAAGCCAGAAGAGATAGCAATATATTAGTTACGGTCCCTTTCTAATGTTGCCAGGCAATAAAAAATAACAAATGCTTGGTGTATGAATGCAAAATAAACGATTATTCTAAACTGATTTAAGATCATAAGGGAGGAAAAATATCTAACATCTAGATAATGTTTTATTTATATACTTATTAACAACAACATAGCGCCTTTACTGAGTAGACCCGAGACGTATCAACAACTATTACTCTTATAACTTTATTTTAATGACAAGACTTTTTGGTGCATAGGGTTGGTTATTCGAATGTCTACCTGTTTGCTAATGATAACTAAGATAATCACTACAGTAACTATTTGTTTTAATTTAACACGTTAAAAAAATGGAAAATGTCTAAACTTAGTAAAAATAAGTATCTTGAAAGAGTTGAAAAGGACATCGAGAATAAAATAAAATTAGTTAAAGAACCCAATGAGCTTTTGGAATCAATACAGGATTACAACGATAACATTCTTAAGGTGTGTAATGACAAGTTTCAATTTGTTACATCGAGGGTGTCCGCCATTTATGAAACCATCACTTTTACAGATTTATCAGGATTCATTTAAAAGCATAATTGATGCTACTAAAACTTTTTCTGCGGTATTAAGTAAAATAAAAATTGCGTATGAAAACTCCCTAAACATAAGGAACGAAAGAATTGCACAATTCATTTTACAAGATGTAAGTATCTACTTAACTTCTTTCTTACAATTATTATCACCAATTGAAAGCTTCTGAACGTCAAACTTTATTGCATCATTGGTCGGACGTAGTCGAAAATATTGTTTTTGTTGAGTACTCCAAAATTACAGAACTGTTGGCCTTTACTGGTAAAAACATAATTGAAGCTTATTAAAAATAACACTGAAATGTGAATTTAATTCAAATAACTTTGTTACCATAACGTTAATATAGCTTTACCGTATGTTGAAATGTAACACGTCACCTAAGGATAAATGCGTTTCATACGCAATTTTCAAAATCTACAATTTGCCTAGGCAAATTATAAAAGAACTACATTCATGATTGAACGTTGAGAAATATTTGAAGTTCTGTTGTTTTGGACCAAAAAGGTGGACTTCTTAACATATCGCGTCGTGAATATGAACCGTATATTGCGTTTTCCTTCTCAGTGTGACAATAAATGTGTTTCTTTCTATCCTCTTTCTTTCTTTTTCGAGATGCGACTAGAGGAACCTTTGAGGTTGACTGCGTTTGAGATTTGAAAACCTATTGTCTATATATGATTCCGGGCAAAATAATGTGATCGTGTGTTGCCGTAAATTTGAGGAGGGAGTGGAGAGTCTTCTTTACATGAACGTTTTAGTACAAATACAAAGGGTTTTCCGTGCATGCCTTTAAAATCTGAAATCCACGGCGTACCTTTTCAAAGATTTCCCTCGAACACCAAAAGGTACATATTCCGTTAAACTGTATTTACTTGCTTGTTGTTTTAACTTAAAGCCAAATTCATTTCAATCATTGCCTATAATCATTATAGTAATTTTTTATTAAATTTTTATTTGATGGCATGTTCTATGTTTATGTTCATTTATGACACCGAGTTATTGTCTTTGATTTGTGACAAATGACAAGAGACAACTAACATCAAAATTGAAACAAAACAGATGAATGTTATAACCATGCACGATGTAGGCCAAACTTTTTTTTAAGTAATGTTTATATTCTGATTTAATTATTTTTGTTCTTCTACTAAACTTTTTACTCTGTAGTTATCTTTTATGTCCATGTAAGCGCCATCGTTATGTCCTTCTAAAGTTTAAATTTCAATAGATTTTACTCAACAAAACTTTGAAAACTGGAACTACAACTACGAAATATTTTTTGACAAACAAGTGCACATATTAATTGCTTGCATCTATCTACAAACAATATAGTGACGTTATAAGTACTTCGCAACGTTGCAAGCGTCCATATACTTCATAATTCATACAAGTGACGAGCGAAAAACAGTGGAAATTAAATTTATAAGATGTTATGGAATTGAATGATAAAAAGCGTTAGTTCTCGATGGTGGTTTCTCATCACAGATTTTATGTTATATAGCCGGTTCAGTAGGACCCTATGGTGTTCATTTAAATGCCGGGTTTGAATATCGTGGCAATTATGCAGTTTATATATATCTGGTGAGACAATGCGAGATTGGTATATTCCTGGAATAAATACTCTGTTAGAGTCCGGGGTTGATTTACTTGCTATCGATACAATGCCTTGTTTTTTAACTCTTAGTCTCAACTAGGACATGTTAGACACAAGTCCTAGTTGAGCTGCTTGGCATTCATTCAGTTGCAAAGATGATAAGAAACTTGCTCATGGAGAGGACTTCCAAATGGCAGCTGTGCAATGCTGGGAGGCCAACCCGACTTAACGGATAGCTGTGGGTGTAAACTGCTATCATGCTAATATTGTTTCCAACCTAGTATAAGACATAAATGAAGGCAAAGAAGGAGTTATTCCCTCTGTTACGTGTCCCGACGCAGGAGAGAGATATATCCCAGATACAGGCTGGATAGACAAAGATAAAAGTGAACCTGCTGATAAATTTGTCCATGCATGATTTAGATTCAGTGTACCTTACGAAAACTAAAACTAGTGGATAGTTGGTATTTGTGGCTGGAGTAAGATGCACAAAACTTCCTGTCTTTACAATGTTTTTGTTTTCAAGTTGCTAATTACTTTATTGACAATAAGTGTCTTTATGATGAGGTACAAAACAGAGCCTAATGATGAACTACAATACATAGGTATATGAAAATACTCACACATAAGTATTCAAGTTTTTACTTGGTTTATAATTTACAGAAAATATTTGGAATATCATCAAGGAAGAGAGAAAGAGATAAAGAAGTTCAAGTGCTCTCAAGTGAAAATGCTGAATTAAAAAATATCAACATTCAATTAAGTTTAGAATTAAAGAGACTGAACAAGAGGATGTGTGAGGTGTGTATTTAAGTTAACAATGTCTTTTAAAGGATGGAAGAGGTAATGTTGTTTTTGCCCTGGTCACCGGATCAAGTAACCGAGGCTGTTGGCAACTGAGGAGCTTGCAAGCAGTCTCCTTCAAACAATTTAATCATTTTGTCAGTAGCAGTATCAGTTTGCCAATAGTCAAATATGTATCAGGGTCATTAGACTAATTAGCTGATCAATAACCTTCAATAATGTTCAAGGTGGCGGGTGGTGGTGGGTCAATCATCATCATCATCATTATTATATCAGCCACACGTCGCCCACTGCTGAGCGTAGGCCTTCACCAAAGATCACCATGACGATTGGTCCTCGGCCGCCCTCATCCAGGATGCTCCCGCAAACTTAACCAGATCATCGGTCCATCTTGCGGGAGGCCTACCTACGCTGCGTCGACCTATCCTTGGCAATTCCAGGACGTCGTTTGCTTAATCAAATTCAATGGAAATGAGAAATATTATAAACCTATCTTAATTGCACTTTTACGACACTGTAATCATAGATTGGTGTTTCTGTTAGGGATAAAATCCGTAACAAAGTTATTCGACGGAGAACCAAAGTGGACGACATTGTTCTCAAAATCTGTAGGCTGAAGTGGCATAGGCCAGTCACATCTTTCGGACCAGCCACGCCAGGTGGGATAGAAAATTGCTGGAGTAGAGGCCACGGTTGGAGATTGGGAATGTGGGGCGTCCTCCCTACAGGTGGACCGAGACATAGTGCGGACGTTAGGAAGTCGTTGGATGCGGAAGGCGGAGGACCGCATACTATGAAAGGCATTGGGAAAGGCCTATGTCCAACAGTGGACAGACAAGGGCTGATGATGATGATGATGATGAATCATACACTTATAAAAGCAGACGTGTCTGTCCCATAAATTAATTTTATGATATTAAATTTGAATACGCAGAATTCATTACACCTACAAGACTATCGATTTCTTAAAATTATTAATTAATACTGATTTTACATTTATTTACGACAGTTTAACAAACTTGTCTAAAGCTATAAGCTATGTCTCACCAGTTAACTTAAGCCGTCAATTAGAGCGCATCTCGACTTTAAGTGCGGATTCTATGTAAAATAAGGGGGATGAGTAAGTCTTCTTACAGTGGTTCATGTTAAAATTCCAATTAACATCTTCTCGGAATATTTTCGTCTTAGTTGTTTATAAATGAAAACAATTCTAAAAACTGCACATTAATAAAGTCTATGAAATATTTATTAAATCATTTCGATTATCGTTTTTTTAAAATACTAGTAACCGTTCTAACAAAGCATAAAAAGAGCTTGTATTAGGATATGGTCTACTACAATAGTCGAATAGCGGGATTCGAATCTACGACCGCCAGTCGGTTGTCTGTACCCATAACAATTAGGCTATTCATCATCATCATCATCATCAACATCCCTTGTCTCCCCCCTATTGGACATAGTCCTCTCCCAATGCCTTCCACAGTATGCGGTCGTCAGGCTATTGACGCTTCTTAACTATTAACTAAAAATCTAATAATTGAATGCTTGAATCTCTTTTAACATTTATAAAATCCTAACAATGACATTACGATGCGTTAAGCAATAACTCATTTGTGTAAATTCATTGGAGATTAAAATTCCGACAGACCATTAATCTCCGATAGGATTTAATAGTCCATTGTTGCTTTGATTAATTTTACAAACATACTAAATATGATCAAAAAAAAATAACGAACTTTTAGTAGACTAGTAAACAAAGTGTCAAATATATGATCAAACATTACAACGGAGAAACGCCTTACCCCATATAAGAGACAGTGAATTGATAAAAATCTATAAAAAAATAAACATGTTCAATTCTTTTTATTATTAAAAATAATTCTATACACTTGTCAACATTCTCTTTAACTATACTTACTAGAGTGGCGCAGAGATCCGAAGCGTGTCTTGGCCTCACAATAAAAGTCTCCAACTCGACAACGCCATCGCGACCCAGTCCTGCACTTGCAGCTCTCTCGGGTCTTTTTATACCTCGTTTACCCAGATACCTAGGCCGGCCAGCCTGACGTCGACGACCCAAGTACGCGCGTTGTATGCTATGACCATCATCCATTCTTTCCAATGAAATTAATAATTAATACACGTAATTTCTTTAAAATTTATTACAGAGAACACGTTTTAACATAATGATTACTTTAAAATGAAGTCATAATGAAATATCTTACAAGCATGAATTTAGTAAAGAACGTTTTGTAATTAAGTAATTAAAATTTGCTTGAGTCGTCAAAATTACTTTGCGTTGTTTCCCGGCAGTTGAAATTTACGACGTTACGTGCTACCTGAGTTATTACTCATGCTATATTTTCTACAGACGTAACTTAGTCTCTTGTTAAATTTAAATCTTTGCCAATTGATGATTTACGTAAACTTAAGTGAGTTTACAAAAAATATATAAAAAATAAATTTAGATTCCGAAGTATAGAAATTGAAATCCATCTTGCAAGACTTTTGATGATGAAAAGGTTATTTTATTCGTGACGAGGGCAATTGAGATGATGCATCATACAGGTGATCGTCAACGCCCATGGATAAAATGCGTTTCCGGTCTTTGAGAGAGATACGCTCGACTTTTAAAGGCTGAAAGTCATACTGGTTTGGAATAAATTTATAAATTTATTGATATTTTTTTTTATTTATTAATTCAATTTAAAATAAACAACGAAGCTTTTAATTGATTGGCAGCTTTTTATATAGTTCATTATCATCATCGTCAGGTCCTGTCTGCCCACTGTTGGACATAGGTCATTACTTATAAACTAATTTAAACAGTTCCTAGGTAAATGTCTTCCAAAAAAGTGAACATACACCTAAGTCACTATAACACTTTCAAATCGTTCTAATCGTTTAAACTATAAATTAACACAATGATAACCTACACACATGGATAATGAAATTAAAATAAAATCCAATATTTAACGTTTCACGAAAAACCTATGTTACATATTTTGGTAAAGTGTATTTCGTACAAATGGCGTTCAAATTGGGCTCAGGTTTTTCCGGACGTAAAGTGAGATTTTTCGCACAAAAGTCACGCGCCCCCGGATCACGGGCCGTGCATTACGGTGGATACCATATGCTAATGAGTAGTCGTTTGAGAAGGAACCTGCATTAATATTTATGCCATGACATTTACGACAAACGAGAAATTTCACACTATACACCGCGGTTTAGGTCTTATTAAATCACCTTTGATTAGAAATTGAATTCCATGTAACGTGAAAAAATAAAAAAAAATAATATACTGTGACGATAACAGATAGATCCTTCTTTGTTTTATTTTTTTGGTATGTCAAATAGTGGTTGCCATGGTGATGTTGATTTTGTTTAGTCAGATACGGAATAAATGGCTCGATGGTTAAATAATTTGTTTATTTCGTTACAATACCTATTAATTTGACCTTCAATAAATTTGAATTCAATAAAAATGTGAATGAATAAAATGTGAAATGTGTAATCTTTCCAAAATAAATCTATACAAAACACATGACAATAAGGTTGTAATTTTCATATTATAAATTTTTAATTTTCATTGCGGAAGGCGGAGATCGAAATGTATAGTACCCAGAGACATGGATGCCTGCCAAGACTCGGACCAAGATGTTGACGATAGAGCGATGTGGAGAAGACGGGCACGTAGGCTGACCTCGCCACTATGTCGGACAATTAAGCCAGGAAGAGAGAGAGACCGCGGCAGGCGGAGGAATTCATATTGTGGAAGGCTTTAGGAAGGCCTAAATCCAGCAGTGGGCACATACTGATAATGATGATTGAACACGACTATATTATTCAATTCCACTGCTATCATCAGTAGCCTAAATATTTAATTTGATACATTTTTGCTATTTTTTTATTGATTTTTGTTACTATACTAATATTTCTCGTAACCACCCAATAACCAATAAGCTTAAAAAGCTTTTGTTAAGATATCATTTACGATAATAGTGAAATGATGGGATACGAACTTACGACCGCTAGATCAGCGCTGAAATTTCTATAATATTTCGCCAGTGGTCTTAAGTATCAGTTAATGATCTACTGTTGTTATATTTGCTTGTGAGATTTTGCTCACTGGAGTCACGTACGAGCTCGCATCGGCGGTATGTCGTATGCTAATGACGAGTCGTTTGAGACAGACCCTCTATTAATATTTATGTCATTCCTACACCAACCCTCGCTCGTAATGCTCCTTGTATGTTTTTAATTCTGTTTGAAATTATATCATGACATTTCAATTTAACATACAACTCTTGTTCATGCCCACTTGATGTTTTCCAGTAGTATATTTGCCGTTATTCCTACGGTGCGTCGATACAATATGTGACTCTACCATACATCTCTGTCAGCCGTCATATCTCAACTCACCCACTAATGCATCTGCTTAATACAATCCATCCACACCTTCTTCAGTCTTTCTCTACCTTTATAGCAATCCGCATTCAATCTCGTCACGTTCTTATCTATGTGTTCATCATCTCTTCTCATAACATGTCCATACCAAGCTATCCTTTTGCTTGTCAATTTGTTGACGTCTGATATAGGTAGGTATAAAAAGTTTGTCCAATTAGAAGAAAATTACACGAAGTCGTAAGGACAAGAAATATAAAAACAAGGTAGTACTTTACATTTAATTTTGTAAAGCGGCACAACTCAAGAATGGTATTTTTAACTTACCGCTTTTCTTTGTCTCGGACAAAAGTTCTTAATGAAATTCCTTTTAAGAAAAATAAGGCAGTTAAATCCCAAAATGGACGACACGACAGTATCTAAAACTCATTAAAACTGTAAACAGACAAACGCTGAAGGCACTGAAAATATCGAAGCCTTTAAAGTTTCATTTGATACAAGATTCGCTTTGCTTTGACCTTAGTAGAAGATTTCTTTTACGATCGTAAGGCCCGCACGACACCTTCAGCTTTATCCGAACATTTCAACTGTACGGTTAACTTATGTTGTAAAATTAATATGTCTGGTTTGAATCTACTAAAGAGATTCAAATATAATAGTTGCCTTCGAATATTTTAAACAATCGCTATCTTTCATTTTGTATTGAAAAGAACATAAGTCTCGGTGTGTTAAGAAACTGAAGCAGAAATACGTCTTAGTTTATTTCGCAATGTCCTGTCTATGTATGTATTTTAAATGTCTAGATATGCCACTGACACAGTTAAATTCGACAGTTGATATAAGTGTTTATTTATCAAACGGATTCACGAACGAAAATTTGTCGTTCAAAGTGTGTTCATTTGACCATGAAAGGATCGATCGATTTGTGAACGCTCCGAGCACGACACGAACCTCTACACCTGTAGCCAGCCGAGTGAAATATCAAGAAGAATATTTACGAGTTACCTATTACGAGAATGATAATGCGATATAACTGTGAGTATGGTGTAATGGACTATGGTAAAGGAGTAAACGGCTACCTGGTTTCGACAAAATGGCGAAGTCAATTGCCCATAGTCATCCGTATTTGTAAAGGCGTTGCTGTCCTTTAATAGATAGATAACGAAAATACAATTATTACCTCTTCCTATGATCCTAATCAGACTCGGAATTACTTGGTTTACACGCCTTTGTGTGTTCGTGGTATTGCAAATTTTGAGCGGGCGGTTTATGCAACCTTATTGTAGACATTACCACTGTTAGAATTGTTTTACTAATATCATAAAACTCAAACTGAAATACTTAATAATAATTTCCTTCCCATATTATATAACAGTGGGCAGACAAGGGTTGACGATGATAATGATTGTATACCGAGTAGGGTTGGCGACAGACAAACAGACGATCCAAAAAAGCAAGCAGAAACATTAAGACGGGTGGTATAAGAACTAGGAGATATTAAATACAGTACCAAAATAAGCTGTTATCAGATTTTGTATTACATCTAAATATTTAATATAAACGAATGTATAACAGTGACAGTGATAAAAATAAATTAAAAATGCCAAGAAATCTATTGAATTTAATAAAGTTGTCGAATAAAATGAGGGACCGTCTGTTAAATTAAATTCTCAGACAATAGGAACTTCTTAATAAAGGTGTTGGACGAGTCGGCTCAAATTTAGTTTTATTAAACGCAAAGGCGTAAATCGATGACATTTTTCAGGAAACATTTTAATTTAAATAACATAATTACAGAATTGTGAATTACTGCGGGCAGTCGTTGGACAAATGAGGTGGAAAAACTAAATTAGCTGCAAGTCCTGGAATGAGTCGCGATGTCGCAAGATCGAGTTAGGTGGAGACAGTTTACGACGGAGACCAAGAGACAATTCAGGTCGCTGTGTCAGTCTAGTTAGTTAGGAGGACCGCATACTGTGGAAGGAATTGGGAAAGTCCTATGTCCAGTGGGCAGACATCAGTTGATGATGAGAGGAATTATAAGCTAATGTACCATAAATTAACTTTAAAATTTACCAGTGCTATCCCACGTTACATCAGTATATATTACTAACGTCTTTGTGGGACAAGATGGCATTAAAGCCTATGTCCAGTGGTCAGATAAACGCTGATGATGATGACATTCTTCCATACAAATACATACATAATTCTTTCTATCAGCTGTCATATCAGAATGTACTCCCTTCTTCCTCATATCCTAGAAATTTTGCAACAACAGATAAAAGAAAATTTACTATTGTTTTCAAAGAGAAAAATGCCAAAATGTTTACACAATGGGAACACAAGTCAGACGAACGCCGAAACTAATGAGGTCAAAGAACAACAGATAGGTACATACAAATGTGTACTGAAGAAAGGTCAAACGACCGTGTTCCTCTAATTGGAAGATGGAAACATCTTAGCTTCTTTACTCATTAGAAATTTAAATCGACATTGTGTTTTTTTTATACCAAGATCTTAACCTTTCAACGATCATGTTAAAATTTTACTTGTATTTAAGAAACTAGCAAACGTTAATAATAAAAAGTAAAAGTTTGACAATGGTGTTAAGCAGGTAAAAGCATCATTTTTTTGTGAAAATATTAGTAGATTTTTGTTGACTATCATTTCTTGTAACCATTTGAGGTAATTTTGAAGCTTGTGTTAGGATATGGTATACTATAATAGTTGAATGGTGGGTTTCGAACCCACGACCGCTAGATCGGTAGTCCGTACCATTAACCACTAGCGCTTCTAAAAGCGCTTAATAAAAAGTAATAATAAGCTAATCTAAAACACACGTCAGCCTAAGGTTGTACATAGCTGCATGAAAGCCTCCCCCTTTGGTCCATGATGACCAGTCCTGCCGCATCCAATGCACTCCCGCACGGACCAGGTCATCAGTATATAAGGAAGTTTTCCAATAAAATCATGATCAACTATTATCGTTTAATATACGTAAATAAATATGTAAAGTAAAGAATCAGTGTGTTATATTAGTTTAGCGTATTATCGGTAATTTTCGAAATGTCATTTGCATCGTGACTACACTGAGGTAAATTACTGAAACAAAACGGCTTCCGAGGTCTATTTTGTGGCCCTTTCTATGCGCCCCATTCTAACACTCTACGTAATGAAATTAAAATAATCTTACAATAGGATTTTAGGCTCGACTATTGGGTACCAACATCATTTTAGTACGATAACTTTATTGTCGTTGTCTTCATTACAGACGTTATTATTTCTATAATTCGAAGTTACTATAATATTATATTGTAACTAAATATCTCTAACACTAGTAACTTCGTTCTCATCTTGTATGCGGCCTGCACTGAATTCACAAACTTCCCTAAAACTTTCCTACACCATCTTAAATTATTCAAGTTATCTTACGAAAATGTTATCTTACTCTGACATATTATTTAAATTGTTTTATTTCAATTATTAATATTAACGAGACAATACTGTTTGAACACATTGGAATATTTATATTTGTTAAGAATCATCGTACACAAATTATTATCAGGCATCTTAGATGTTTTTATTATTTTTTTGTGTTCAAATTTATTAAAACCGTTAAAATACACGGTAGATTTTTTTTTAAACATTAGTACATTTTTGTAAATTTACTAATATTTCTTACCACCACCATTCCTGGTAAGCTTGAAAAACTTGTGTTAGGAATGGTTCACGACAATAGACGAATGGTGGGATTCGAACCCGCGACCGTTAGATCGGTAGTCCGTACCCATAACAATTAGGCTATTGTCGCTTTAAAATAATTAAATTTTCAATGATGAAACATGTTTTAATAACACACTGACCAGTAAGTAAACAATATTGAAACACAATACAAAATAAAGGATTGTTAAGCTGTCTCAGTGGACAGCTTATCCAGTTCTAACTGACAAGGCTTTTAGCATAGTACGTAAGAAAATTTCCTTTTTTATTATTACCTTATAAAATTACAAGATATACATAAAACTACTATACTTTTAGAACCGCTTAGCTAGCAAGCTTATCTAGAGTGGTTATAAGAAATATCAAAATTATAATATATATTTTTTTATTAATGTAAAAAAAAATGTTTTAAAAACTCTCGGAACTAGATGCCAAAAACATAATAAAACTTTGATAAATAGTTGTATATGAAAGACGTCATCTGTGTCCTTAAGATACTCATGTGGGTCGGGGTCATCAGATTCTGTTCTTCATAACGACTTACAATGTGTTCTTTCACGTCACTCTTTCTTAATAATGTCTACCTCCAAACAATTCACCCAACTCTTCTTTTTTTACAAAGAGATCTGCTATATTACTTATAAAAGGGCTTAAGTCACATGTAAATCGGTATAGGTACCGTCTAGTTTCGTGCACATCGGGGGCTCTTCTTCAGGGTGAGTGGGATTGGTACTATAGCGCGTACGCGGCCCGTCGCTCAGTGAACTAGTCGGTACCGACACCGCTTTACACGTGAGTTAAGCCGTGTTTATAAGTAGTATAGTGAAATGTCTCACGAAAGTTCTTATGATTTAATCGTATCTGCTGTAAAATTTCAAAGTATATTTTATACAATGCGACGTAATTTAACAAATGAAATATATTTTGAACTAAGGAGCTTTTCGCTGTTTGGTCGTAAATTTGTATGCCAAAATACGAGTGCAGGAGATATTGGTCATTTTAAGATCTACTTTTGGCTTGTAAAGTGCTCTCACAAAATATTACTTGTTCATTTTATATTCGACTCACAGAACTACTGACGCAAATATTAAAGTAAAAAAAAACGAACTCAATTCTGACTAAAATAAACCATATTGAATAATAAAAATACAATAGTTTGAATGAAATTAATATCATGTAAATCCAATAGTGTTGAACTGAACAGATTGGTATTACATGATAGATTGGAATAAAACACAGCCTTTTGTTTTTTTTTTAATTACGCAGAGTTCGATTTAAAAAAAATGCCATAGGTACATTTTTTTTATTTCCTTTTTTATTTTTCAAAAGTCATGGGCAAAAGGTATTAGATGAAGAAATAAATTGAAATAAAGATTGAATAAAAAAAAAAACAATATTAATAACAGCAACAATTAAAATAATTGTGTGGCATTTGGGTGCCTGTATGATATAGTGTTATTCACACATTGCAGTAATAGTCATACAAAGCTCATACATACCAAGTATATATAGCTCTGTGTCTGGAGTATAAATTGAAATAAGGTAACAAATTATTCTGCACGTAGCGCAAAGTGTTAAATGAGACAGATGCAAATTGTGCTGCTTCACCTTTGCCGAAGAATTTTACCTCAGAGCCGTTTGAAGCATTCTATTTTGTGAAGCACTCAGCATTTCAAAGGTATTAAATAATGACTCATTCGTAACGTTTCCTGAAGTGGCTCGTTAGCTTGTAGCAATTTCACTACGACACAATCCCTAGGACGTTTAGCAAAGCTACCTAATTTTCTTATTATATGACCTTTCGGGCCATTTTGATTATCAAAAGCCAAAAAAAAAAACATTCCTGTATGAAACATAGTTTGATAGAAAAATTGAGAAGCAATGGGTTATCGTGGTATGGATATTTGCGAAGTGATGAGATTGATTGTGGATAGCTATAAAGATAGAGGAAAACCGAAGCTGTGGATGGATTATGCGACACAGGATATGCGTGAGAAGTGTGTGACTTCAGATATGAGGGCTGATAGAGATTTATAGATTTACTGTGCCGACCTTCCGGAAGGGAAAGGTTGATAATGTTCTATGCAACAAAGGAGAAGAATTCAAATCAGACAACCTGAAGGCCACAAGCACTTCAATCGTTTACACTATAGTTCACAATGCTGTTGACATATGGAAATACAAAAAACATACAAACATGTGAAAATATTACTCTTAAGCTAGTTAACATATTATTGGTTAACACGTAGTATACAGTATTGATCAAAGTTATGATTAATAAAGTTTGATCAATGAAAGTTGTAGGTTTGACAAGTATATCAATGTTATTCTACTATCGTACTGCTCTACACAAAGTTTTCTCCGCTTACGAAACAGTGTTCGAATATTACAAATTAATGAATACAAAACATGTTTGACAGACATCATATGGCAAATGAAATAACTGACAATTGAAAGTGAAAGTTAAAATACGAATTTTAAATTATTAACATAGCAGAGAAAAAAAAACTAATTAACAAAACTTGAGTGAAACATAACAAGCAACGTCAGACCACAACATACGCTTTACTTCTTTCCATTACGACTCTTTACGACTCAGCCTTTATTTGGTACTTAACCAGCTCCTTACCATACCAAATCAGCACTGAACTATTTAGTGACCACTTAGTGAATTCGGCAATTGTACCGTGTTCATATGACGTAAAAATTTACACATACAAACTTTTCATACTCCATAGGTTTAAACCGTTCTATACATTGCCTATATGCTATATGATAAGGTATTTTGTGCCAATTTAATTGCCGCCATTTTGGCGCTGATGGTTAATAGTGGCGAAGATTGAAACTAATAATAGATATGGAATTAACTGTCCTTAACATGTCAGTAACAACAGACATGATTAATTCTGATCAAGGCAAATGCCGTCTTTTTCATGCAACGATCTATGGTCGAAGAAAGAAGCTCATGGTTTTCTTTTTTTTCATTACAGTCTTGAGTGTAATGCATTTTCAAGAAGATTTTCAATTCAGCGCTAAGAATTTGAAGCTTCAAAGTTACGTGTCAATATGCCGGGCGTCGGGAAATTCAAAATGGCGACGTGCTTGCAGGCTAACATGTCCGGACACAGGTTGGAGAGGAATGTCTCTCTGAATGCAACTTGCCATCGACAGCTAAGATTTAGTTATATTTAAACCGCCAATAGTCTTATGGTTAAAGGTACGGACTATCGATCTAGCGGTCGTGGGGTCGAATCCCACCATTCGACTACTATCGTGGACCATATCTTAATACATGCTTTTTCAAGCTTACCAGGAATGGTTACAAGAAATTTTAGTAAATTAACAAATTCTTACTGTGTACTAAGTTTGTTGGTATACCGAAAAAATGCTACATTTTTGACATTTTTAAACATGTTAGTGATAAGATAATGATCATTTTTTCACTATCGAAATTTTCCCATGTATTTCTTAACTCGAATCTTCACATTCATTCAGCTTCACGGTTCTGAATGAAACTTGGTATAGTTGAAAAACATCGTCTTTATTATTTTTTTTAATGGTACACGGAGGAACCGTGACAGCTAGGTTAAAATAAATATGATACGGAAGTGTGGTATTAATGAAATACGATAAGCAAATTTAGTGGACGATTTGAGGTCAGTCGCCGGGCGGCGTACCACGATTAATAATGGATCAATGAATCATATTTACGAAATCCATTTATCACGTGTCGACGTATAGCCTTGTCATTACACACGACAGAGGGCGTTACATATTTGCATACCCACTAAACTAAACATTTACCAATTAAAATATTATTTTCATTATATTAAGACGTCTTATGTATTATTTGTAATGAATTTAAATATTTATCAATGATAACATTAGTGAGACGACCGCTCATCTCGCACGCGTGTGTGCTATGTGTGCGTGTCTTCATTGTGTCCGTGTTTACAGGAAGATGTAGAAGGTTACAGTCGATTACTGTTTCATCAACTGCTAAAAATCTTACAGCCTTTTGTACCTGAAACACGGAGGGCCAACGGTATAC